>JAFIDM010005346.1:9472449-9487576 GCA_023159025.1 Thereuonema tuberculata
ATCAAAATTATTTTCCATTTACATTTTAATTTGCAAAATTTGAAATTTAAAATATATTGGCCAGACTAAATTAGAATTACATTTTAGAATTAATAATCATAGGTCTTTTGTTAAAAATAATTACGGCAATTCTATTGAAATTAAACATTTTCAAATGCATAATTTTCAAGATTTTATATAAGTCATAAAAATTTTAGACATTATTGAAGATGAGCATTTAAGATTAATTAAGGAAGTTTATTATAAGCTTAAATACCATACAATTAACCCATATGGATTAAATGAAACTAATGTTTTAAATAATATTGATAATATATGTATATATAATTGGTTTAATATTAAGAAAAATAATTTGAATTTACAACATACTAAAGCATATTCTAAATTTCCTCAATTTACTTTTAATAATAAAAATAATTTTAATAAATTTATTAATATTTTGGAAAAAAATATTTTGATAATTTTAATATGGATAGAATTTTTTTTAAAAATTTTTTATTTCTTTTAATTAAATCTAAATTAAAATATTTCTTAAAATATTTTGACTTCAAAATAATTAAAAATACTCATCTTCTACATTTAATTTTAGATATTATGAAGTTTAGATTAAAATTACCAAAAATAAATTGTAATACAGACAATAAGAAAATTAATGAATTAATTTTATTTCATTTTACTTCAACATTTTTTGATAAAATCAATATCAGCAAAATACTTAATTCCTATATTAGATCTAAATTTCCTCTAGATATTTATTTAATGCCCATCTATAAATATGAAATACCAATTCGAAAATACATTTGTAATTACAAAACTAATTCAAGTTCTAATCTAAATTCTGATTGTCAATGCAAATTATATAATAATAAATATAAATAAAATTTTCATATTGTAACAGGAGATATAAATTTTATTAAAGATATTGCTTTAAAAGATTTTTTAAATTTAGGAATTAAATATAGATTAAATACAAATAAAACATCTAAACAATTAATTGATATATTTATTTAAGATATAAATAATTTTATATTGGAAACCAGTTGTAAATATAACTTATGTTATGAAAATTTCATTGAATGGAAACTTACTTTAATATCTAAAATCAATAACATTAAACATACATCATATTATAGAGTTAATAATTCTACAAATCATAAATTTAATTTACTTAAAATTAAAAAAAAAAATTCTATTTATCACAAAAATTACATTTTCACTACTATAGATAAAGCACACAATAATTTGGCTATCATTTGAAAACAATTTTATTTTAACAACAAAATTAAAGAATTATTAAATGATCAATCCGTTTTTTTTTTTAATTAATAAAACTAAAGATTCTATTTTAAATAACTTGGATAAATGTTTTTCTAAATTTAAAGATCAATTTAAAACACTTAAATATAAAAAAATTAAAATTAACAGAAATTTAAATTATTTATTTCTAAATCCAAAGATGCATAAAATCGGCAAATTTAGAATGATTTGTAGTACTACTAATTCTATTTTAAAGCAATCAGATATTATTTTACAAAATTTTTCTCAAAAAATTACAAGAAATTATTAAAACTAAAATTAATCCTGATTTTTATTGGCTTATTCATAATCATGATGATGTTATTAAATATGTAAATAATACTAAAATTTTTAATATAATTACAGCAGATTTTGAAAATTTATTTACAAAAATATCTTTAGATTCTTTATTACAACAAATAAAATTTTTAATTTCAGAATTTAATATAAATAATTTTTTTAATATTTCAATTAATAAATTTCTTAATTTTCTTCAATATAATTTATACAATAATTATATTGAATTTGATAATGAAATATATTCCCAAATCAGAAGTATTGGTATGGGGGTAAATTATAGTAGCATTCTTGCTAATTTATTTTTATTGGCCTATGAGTATCAATTCAGTAATACCCCTACACAATTTAAAATGTATAGATATATAGATGATTTGATTATTTTTAATACTAATTTTAAAATTGATTCTATAGAAGACAAAATTTATAAAAATATTATTAAATTACAACAAACTAGATAATAATTTTGATTTTGTTGATTTTTTAGATTTACGAATATATTATCATCAACAAATTCTATATATTAAACTATTAAATAAAACATTTTTATTTCCATTTAAAATTAATAAATTTCATAAGTTTACCAGTAATGTGAGTTTAAATTTATTTAAAATTATTTTTATCCAGGAGCTCAAAAAATATCTTGATATTAATTCTAAATTTGATGATTTTTTTACATAATTTAAATTATCTTATTAATGAATTTATAAATAATAATTTTCCAATTCAAGTTTTAATACATATATTTTACAATTTCAGAAAAAATTTAAATTTCAAATTTATAAAAAATATAAAGTTAAAAATATTCATAATTTTATTTAATCATTTTAATTCTTCAAGATAGGATTTGTTGATTTATAATCATTTAAGTTATCTTATGACAATTCAAAATTAAATCATTTATTTTAGGAAGTTTAGAATTTGATCTGATGACTGTCATTTATTTATTTTTTATATTTTTTATATTTTTATTTCAATTTTTTTTTTTTAATATTAAAACTATATATAAAAAAGTAAAAAAGGTATATAATATAAAAGAAATTACAAAAAAAGATATAAAATTAAAAACTTAAAAAAGAATAAACGATAAAAAAGAGCAAACCTTTTCATATTGCGTTTTTATTTACAAAAAATTTTAGTATCTAAATTTCTCGCTAGATGCCGCTGATGACGTGAGGGTAAAAATTGGCGGTTATTCTCACAGAAGCAGCTTTCTGAATTTTATATTGTTTTTTTTTCAAATTTCAGAATGCTGTCCGGCTATACAGTATATATATATGTTTCAACTAAAGATTTAAAATTGAAATTATCTTCACACTCGAGTATGAATTTTTAGCAACTCATTTGGGAGCTATTGTGATAGCGACCAAAATCGATAGCTATTGCGTTTGTCCTGTCCGTCCGTCCGTCGGACTCCCGAACGGAAGGTCGGATCGACAAACGGATTTCACCATCGTGCCCAAGCACCATAGGATTGGGATATTTTCAGGGGCCAACGCCCCTCACGTTCGAAATATTTGTCATTGTTGTCATTGTATCCCGAACGGAAGGTGAGATCGACAAACGGATTTCATCACCGTATTCAGAGACCCAAACATCACAGGAATAGGATATTTTTAGGAATATGCCCCCCCCCCCAACCATATTCAAGACATCTGGCATTGTTTCCATTGGATTTCCGCTATTAAATGTCAGAAACGCAATAATCTCATTCAGCTTTAGCGTGATTGGTAAGTTCTCGGACTCATATGCTGAATGTTGTCGGATTCGAATCGCTGTATTTTTTTCTTCTTCTTCTCTTAATCTTTCAATGTCCGCGTGGATTTTGTTTTTCTTGTTTTCCTAACGTTCTTTTTATTTAATTTTTTCTAACTTTTTTTCATTTTTTCTTTCGTTAATGTATTTTTTTTTGTTATTATTATTTTTTTTATTTTTTTTATTTTGCGTAGTCCTTAAATTTGTGCTTTAGCACAAAATTATATTCACTTGTTTTCTTGTTTAATTGATTCACACATTGCGCATCTCTGTCTAGTTCATTTCAGTGTAGTACAATTTCCTTGTAGAAGAAAGCATTGCATTAGTAATCTTTTGACGAGTGTGGTTGAATCTCTAGATAAATAACAATACACAAAAAGAACGTACTTTATATTCAGATATCATCGCTAGTAGAGGATAGGCTGAGGCCCTACCCACACATTTGTGAACACACATGTGTTTTGTGAACTCTGAGGCACATGAAGACCAAAATAATCGAATTTATATTTAAGTAAGACCAGAAATAAGCATCTTATTAAATTTACACTTTACTCTACATTAGGGATGGACGGGATTGGATTTTTAGGTCGGGACGGGACGGGACGGGATTTTTTTTTCCCTCCCGAAAATCGGGACGGGATCGGGACGGGATTGTCCTTCCTTCAGTAAATGGGAAATAGTTGTTCGGGTTTTGAAACTTGATATGGACGACAATAATAATAACAAACAGAAACATTTTTATGTCTGTCGCTAGTCGAAATCACGAAGGCCGTCGTCTGTTGTTTATTGGTTTCGCCGGTCGATCGCTAACGCTATGACGAAAACGCTTTGTTGTTGATGTAATATTGGGAGGTAGAAGGAAAATAAATAGTCCAGAGTATTTCTCAATGATTTATTGCAGTTTTCAGTTGTCAGGATTAATAATCCCAGCAATATTAAACCTTTTGTTGAATTTAAATAAATCGCGAAATCCCGTCCCGAAGAAATCCCGAAGTAAAGCAAATCCCGCCCGATAAACGGGATGATAATTTTCCCGAAAATTTCCCGAAATATCGGGTCCCGTCCATCCCTACTCTACATTTATTACTGTATATTTTAAAGGTGACCATTGTTAGAATTTATTTAATTTAATTGGTGTAGTGTAAATAAATAAACTAGATGAACTCTCAGCTATGATGGGGACTGTGAATAGTAGGAGACTTAATTTCGAGAACTTAGAATATGGAGAACAAATTTTAAGTTAACCCATAAATCGTATCAAATTACACAGAAATCGGTGCAGACATTTTAGCGATGGATTCTGGGGATCATTTTTGATGAATGGAAGAGGTAGAGACCAAACTAAATGTGCAGTGATTTCAGTTGGACGGTGATCTGTGAATCAAATTTTATGGAAATATGTCCAAACGTTTTAGCGTGATGCTCGTACAGACAAAGGAGAAGTCTTATTATTCCACTTGAACAGACTTAACAGGTTCAATAAATCAAAGACAGTGATAGTAAATTTTCAGCGAGAACTCAGCTTTCGGTCTCTGTGGGTCTAATTTCTTTCAGAATCAATAAAGATATCACATTTTATCTACTATTACGATTTCAGTTTTCGAAGATAAGCAATTTTTTGATGATGAGTTATAATGATTATCAAGATTTAACGATAACATATATAACATATTTTTTAACTATTTTTACCCTAGCTTTTCACTGAGTGGCCCGATTTGTATCAAAATTAATAAGGGGTCTTTCTTGTAATTACCATCGCCTATCTTTAAATTTTCAGCTTCCTAGGATGTCGAGTTTGTCAGTTATATGATCACAAACGGACGGATATATACATTTCGACTAAAAATTGCGTTCTAAAACTTTTTTTGTTCTAACTCTTTTTCTCTTTGATACACAGCGTTACGAATATTAAATCGAACCTATAATAACCTTTTACTTAGCTATCACACGAATAAAAAAAGGAAATAAAAATGCTTTCACAACCTTTATTAATGTACAATATTGATTTTTTTAAAAATGGAGAACGAGGAAGAAGGTTATGCTCCGATAGTATAGTAAAAAAAGTAAAAATAAAAAAGTGAAAAAAAATTAAATAAATTCAGATCAACAGACAGTCAATAAAAAATAATTTATATAATTAAAATTCACAAATACTTTCAGAACGTCCAACGACCCGTTTACAAGTGATAAAATTACAATTCAATTCGGGAATAAAAAGTCAAAACAGGAACATATGATTACAATTGCCAATTTACGTGTGCTGATCATATCTTAATGTTCACAAATTAAGCCTAGACACCTGCTTACTAGTAGGCAGGTGTGTCGGCTTAATTTGTGAACATTAAGGAACATATGATCATTTGTAGACTTAAAGTATGTTTTCGCGCCCAGAGCCATCATCGACGGAACCTAGGGCGGCCGTTTCGTCTTTATTAGGACTCATCAGCCAAATTTACCCTCGATGATAGGCTCAGGAAAGCGCGAAAGGTTATGAATTCCTTTCCCGCTCCCAGAAGCGGAACCCCACAAAATAAAAGACAATAAAAAAATGCATTAAAATACATTGTAATCATCGCCCAGATTCCCGTCAAGGATGGTTCAGGGCGCGAAAGCATACTTATGTGCTTTCTTTATTTTTCCACTTTTAATTTTGTAATGGGCACGTTACAGCGTTCTTTATTTATATTATTTATTTAATTGGTTCTTTTTTTAATTTCCTTTTGATTCTGGCAGCCTTCAGATCAAAGATTTAAAGTTATATTGATTAAAATGTATTTTTTATTGTTGTTTCTTTTGTGAGGTCCCACTTCCGGGAGGGGAAGGGAGATCCATAACCTTTCGCGCTTTTCTGAGACTATCATCGACAGTAAATCCTGACTGATGAGTCCTAATAAGGAATAACTGCTGTCCCAGATTCCCGCCGATGATGGCTCAGTGCTATTTTTCACTTTTAATGCAGTCAAACTTGGATAATTCGAAGTTGAATGGACCAGAGAAAAAATTCGAAATATCCAAAAATTCGAATTACATATATTCTCTCAAACAGAAGAGATAAATAAAAAAGATAACTCCACGATCAAAGATTTAACACAAACTTTATCTAAGAATACTGCTACATTTTTATTCATTAAATCAAACATTTTTTACTAGCTTAATTATTCATCACTCAAAAAAAAAAAAATGCAGATATTTTTAATTGCTTCATTGAATGCAATCTTTTGAGTCACAGCTTATGATTCTAACTTATCAATTGATACTAAAATAGAATCTTCTACATTAGACCGACCTTCAAAAAAGCATCGTCGGCTTTTGTTTTCCGTAGAATGACAGTTAAAATAAATAATGCACCTTAGCTGAGAAAAGTCTCAGAAACAATTTTTACCATAATATTTTAAGGACAATCGTACGAAAAATTCGAAATATCCAAAATAAAATTCGAATTATCCACGATTTTATAACATTATTTTAATACAGAATTCTTGGGACCGAACATAAAATTCGAATTATCCAGAATTTCGAATTAAATAAGTTCGAATTATCCAAGTTTGACTGTATTATAATGAGCACGTTAAAGCTTCCTTTATAGAAACAAAAAAGCTTCACTCTAATCTTACAAAGTAAGTTATAAAATGATTTAGTTATTGATTGAGCATGTAAAGCAAGTAAAATATTATTGCTCCACTTGAACATTATTTTTCTTCTCTGTCGATCTGTAAACGTATCACGTTCAAAAACGGCAGGACGGATGTCCATACAATTTGGTGCGTAGCTTATCTGTGGTCCAACTTAAAACAAAAGCACATTAATTTTGATCTGCACCCACCTTAAAAGTGATCCTCAGAACCCTTCGCTAAAATGATTGGATTGATTTCTTTAAAGTTTAATACGATGTTAATTTATGGGGAAACTTGAAATTAGGAGTACAAATATTTTGGCCTCTACCCTCTCCAACCCCCAATACTGGATGCTCAGTCGCTATTAAGGGATAAACACTTAGTACAGAAAAAGAGAGATTTTACAAAGGACAATGTTTTCTTTGGACTTCAAAGGTATTTTGTTTGGAACTTTGAACTAAAGAACAATATAAGTTCTTTAATTCAAAATGTCTTATTGAATTGACAGCACGAAGGTGAAATAGCTCAGGAATTTCATGAAATATGAAGCAAATACCCATAGAATACAGGAAGTTCTCGTATATGTTCTATTATCGTGTATTGAATTATTTCTTTCTATTTCACATTTACATCACTAAATTGCTTTCCAGTCCGAAGGCTTTTCTTCAGTCAGAGATGGAATTATCGATTTCGTTGATTGAACAAAATCCCTGATGCCAAAAACACATCGGATGCGAAGAAATTGCCAGAAATATCAACATTCTACAAGAGGGTGACAACACTATTTCATTTCCGTTAATTACTCGTATCTGTGGATTTTCATTTGTATCCAAAGACATATAAATAATATTAGATTAATTAATTACAAATAAAGCTTATTTCTAAATTTTATATTTATCATGGGAGCTTTATTAAAAGGGTTAGAGGGTTATTTGCTGGAGCTCTCGAACACTTGATATTTCAGTTAGTCTATAATATAAAAGGGAAATATGTGTGTCTATTCGAAATGTTTAGCATACTTCTACATTCTACAAATTGAAATTTGGCATGTGGGTAGGTTCTATACAATGTAAAAAAGTATAAAAATAAACTTTTTTTTAGGGGGAGGAACGGCCATGAAGTGTGTGCCGGCAATCCGCAAACATCTGAGTTCAGCGATCTGCAATGCCCTTGCCATTTCAAAATGATCTTACAATTTCAATTTCTTTCTTATCCACATCCGTCGAAGCACGGGGATTTTGCTACTTATATATAAAACTGAAAAAGCGATTGTATTGGGTTGGCCAAAAAGTTAGTTCGGTTTTTTTTTTTTACGTACGTTGGCTCTAGTAGCTCTTAGGTGTCTTTAACGTCATTCGACACCATTTTGTTAGATTGAATTGTGACAGCTTCATATCAGCGGGCATTTAACTGATCAAAATTGGTGAATGTTGTGTCGTCAATTTAATATTGAAGATGGAAGACAATAAGCATGTAAGACCGCGTGTTTCTTTGATGACCAGGCAAAAACTGTTATAGCTTGGCTTGGAAGTTCTGATTCATCCGCTGTATTCACCAGACATTGCATCTTCGAATTTCCATTGATTTCGGTCTTACAAAATTCTCTTAATGAGAAAAAATCAATTCCTGGAAGACTCCAAAGGCATCTGGAACAGTTCTTTGCTCAAAAAGATAAAAAGTTTTGGAAAAATAAAATTAGGAAGTCGCCTGAAAGATGGCAGAAGGTAGTGGAACAAACCGTTCAATACATTGTTCGATAAACCGCCGAATTCACCAGACATTGCACCTTCGGATTTCCATTTATTTTGGTCATTTACAAAATTCTCTTAATGGAAAAAAATCAGTTCCTGGAAGACTGCAAAAGACACATGTGCCATTGCCATATTCTGGGGAGTTTAGAAACTGGGTTTTTTAAAAGTCTCAAGTTTCATTATTACA
This sequence comes from Thereuonema tuberculata, assembly GCA_023159025.1. NCBI lineage: Eukaryota > Metazoa > Arthropoda > Chilopoda > Scutigeromorpha > Scutigeridae > Thereuonema > Thereuonema tuberculata. Next base: position 9,481,350 of record JAFIDM010005346.1, read on the forward strand.
ATCTAAACAAAAAAAAACCGTATATTACCTAGTCTTAAAATATTCAAATAAACAAGAAAAGCAATAAAAACCATAATAAAAATGGTTTATGTGACTAATTTTAACTATAAAACTAGCAAAAAGTGCTTAATTTTGACAGCCGCAATGTTAACTGAGCAAACAACGCTGTCATTGAATTAGTATAGCTCCACTTCTACTAGCGCTTTTGATACGGAATAAATTGTGAAATCAAGTTTGAAGTTAGTTCCAACAATTCCCATCAAAGGGAGATATCTCGCCGACTGCAAAAACGCACATCTTCCTTTCAAAAATCCGACTTGAATTGAGTTTTGTGTATGTCAAAATGTAACGTCCGAAACAATTAATCTTATACTATACTTTTTGTATTGTTTAATGATCAAAATTAGGCTTATTGGGCTGTCTATTGTTTTATTTAGTTGTGAAAATTTCGTAGCTTCAGAGGGTGCTACAATTCTTAATTTAAGCCTATGTTGAAATGGGAAATTTCTTTTTTGTCAAAATCTGTTACGTCCGACATTCAGAGATTGGCTTCTGTAAAACAATCACTAATCCAAATTTAAATTCGTTTTTAGTATTTATTAAGATGTTTAAGCTCTAAAGAAGGTTTTGCTGTAGAAAGCACCTTTTTAACTATATTTGGGAAACCTGTTTTTTGATGAAAACCATGTGCCAAATGCTTGTAACGTCCGAACCAAGATGGCCGCTTGACTTGAATTGCCGGTTGTTTTCAAAATTTTGACATGAAAATTTTGCTCATTGTAATAGAATCTGATCAATGCCATACAACTAATTAAAATTATTAGATATTTGTTCATTTTTTATTTACTTACCAGTTGCTTAAAGTTTATGTGTATGTTTATGTGTATGAAAAAGTGTCTTTTATTTTTACTTAAAAATGGAACAAACTTTTTGACCAACCCAATACAAGAGAAAAGAAATTTAGGTAGCACAGATTTTGCACCGTAATAATGAACTTTAATTAGCGTTGTTCATTGTTGCGATAAATTAATAAAAAGGACGCATATATCAGTAATTCACTATCCAACATTGAGACGAACTTTATCTACTGTGAAATTATTAATATCTATTATAATATAATACAGTAAAACCTCATTAAGTCGTCACTCAAGGGACCAAACATTTTTGACGACTTAAGCGGAGTAACGACTTAGGCGGAGTGGGAATTTTTGAAAACAAAAAAAAACCAACACTGAAATACAGTTTTTTTCATGAATTACTGTAGGATTCGGTGAGAAAAACAAGATTGATTTTCAGAAATCAATACATGCAAATGAATGAGTGGAAAATAATAAAACAAAAAAAAACTTTTTATAGTTACCATATTTTAATCGTTTTAAAAGAAAGGCAATGTCTGTCTTTGAAACATTCCAGCCAACCGTTGCTGCCGCCGAAATCTTCAATGTTCAACTCCTTAGCAATTTCAATGACTTTTTCTTTGAGAATCACGGCAGAAATCGGCACATTTTGCGATCTGGCATGTTTTAGCCATCGAACTAAAACCTCCTCGATCTCGTCAAACTTCGATTTTCTCATTCTCTTTCTTTTGTCTCTTGTTTACTTGTTTCAATAAAAGAATATCGTTTAATGTAGTTCTGGGAATATGATGTTCTTTGGCAAAAGCTGTTTTCGAAACATTTAATTTTTCAAAAAGTGCAATTAAGTCTTTTTTTTCTTTAAAAGATAACGAAGTAAGTTTTTGTTTCCCTAGCATGTTAAAAACGTAATCGAACCACGAAATTGCAAGAGAAAAAATAGCCCTTAGAGCGGGGCTTACTCGCTATGAAATGAAGTCACACTCAGGAGCGGTCAAGAAAAAGTCTACACTCGACAGAGTCGCAGCGAGAAGTGTGCTTTGAATGATTAGCAGCGAGATTCCAAGAACCCGAAGGGGTAGGAAAAGAATGAAGTGACGGGCATGGTCGAAAATTCCCCGTAAAGGTTTGGCTTTCTTAAGGGGCCAAGCCCCTTAAGAAAGTGAAGGGGCGGAGCTGAAAAGACAACACGATGGCATGCAAAATGGAGAAGAAAGATGCTTTTGGCCATTCTTGAGGGTGACGGGTTATCCGGAGTAGAATTAAATTTGATGACGAGTAAAGGAGGATTATTTTACATTATTGTGTATGAGACCTTGTCAGGACCAAAGGAAAACGACGACTTAAACGGAGTACGACTTATCCGGGTGACGACTTAACGAGGTTTTACTGTATTAAAGTATTCATTTGAAACTATTGGTGAAGTTTGCTTCTATGTAGATGTAATTAGAATTAATTATATGTAATTAGAAATAAACTTTACCAACATTTCTATATTTGTATGTTCTATTTAAATTATATAATACTACACCATTTTAACCTTCTTCCTTCTATATTCCTGCGATATTTCGCAAAACCATATTGTTTCGCTTTTTCAAGCCTTTTTCTTTTCCAAAAATAACTTTATCTCAATACTACTCAAAATCATTCCTCATTATTATTGAGTTTAAGATTAACACGTTATTGGGTTTTCTTTCCAATAAAGTAACTTAATACTATTACAATCACGTATTATGTGTCATTATTGACATAAACAATTATTATGTTAAGATTAACACGTTATTGAGTTTTCTTTCCAATAATAACTTAACATCATTTTTTCAAGATATCATCAGAGGTCAAGAATAAAAATTTCGATAAAAAACCTTATGATTATGTCAATAATTGAATATGTCAATAATGGCACATGATTGTAATATATTAAGTTATTATTAGAAAGAAAACTCAATAACGTGTTAATTTTAACATAATAATTGTTTATGTAAATAATGACACATAATATATTATGAGATTGTAATATATTAGTATTAAGTTACTTTATTGGAAAGAAAACCCAATAATGTGGTTTTTTTTTTTTTTTATTTCTTAGTTATTTTAAATTACATTTCAGTCCCGTTAGGAATATAAATTCCTATCAACAGGTGCTGTATTTATTTTAATACATAATAATTATATTAAAAAAATTACATTTAAATAAAATTTATAAAAATTACAAAATCAACTTCCTCAAACAATTTGAAACAAAAATATCAACAAATTCGCACAACATAAAATTAACAAATTATTAATTAATATTATCTAATATCCAACTTTTTACATTATTTTTTACAATGGAAATTCTTTTACAATCTTTAAAAACATTCCAATTTACATCATTAAAGGTTTTCTCAATTATATAATTTAAATTTCTTATACCATATTCATTATAGATATAAGGATAATCAAGTTTTATTCTATTTTTATTTCTCAAATTATAATTTTCATTTATACTTTCATCTTTTAATTTAACAACACTATAAAAATTCTTTATTATTATATTGCATATAAATTTTTGCTTAGGATATAATATATTGTATTTTAGTAATATTTGTTTCCTTTTATTAATATTATTCCAAATGTTTTTAGGAAATATCAACTTTAAAACTTTGGTTTGTAGATTTTTTAAATTTTCCAAATGTATATTTCCTACATTTGCCCATATATTAACTCCATAATTTATTAAAGAATCAAAAATTGCAAAATAAATTAAAATTTTTATATTAAGTGGAAGAATATTTTTTATATAATAAAATATATATATGGTTACATTTAGTTTTTTATATAAAAAATTTAAGTAGTTATCCCATGTAAAAAAATAATTTATAATTATACCTAAATATTTAAAATTATTTATTATATCAACTTCAGTACAAGAAATACATTTTGTACTATTTCCATGTAAACAGTCATGTGAATGTATTATGAATGTAATTTTTTTATCTACTATTTTCTTTTTGGGTTTTATTAATATTCCTTTTGTTTTTTCATTATTAAGAACAAGTTTATTATCATGAAGCCATTTTTGAAAAATATTAAAATTATCCTGTAAAGTTTTATTCAAATTCTCCAAATTTAAACCTGATGTATATATTATTATATCATCAGCATATACATATATATAACAATCTTTTAAAACATAAAAAAGATCATTTAAAAAAATTATAAATAAAATTGGCCCTAAATTGGATCCGTGTGGCACTCCAATATTAATTGTTTTCCTTTTACTTAGAAAGATTTATGTGCAAATAAATAAAATATTATTTTCTAGATAATTTTTCATAATATTAAATATTTTACCTCTTATTCCATATTTTTTCAATTTAATCAAAAGCAAATTATGATCTATCAGATCAAAAGCTTTACTCAAGTCAATAGTTATTAATAGTACAAAATGATTTTTATTTAAATTTTTATTAATATTCCCACGAAATTTTTCTAATAATTTAGTTGTACTTTTAGTTTGTTGATAAGCATATTGATTTTCATTAATTACATTAAATATTTTTAAAAATTCTTGTAATTTTTTAGTAAAAAATGTTTCTATTATTTTATTTATAGTTGATGACACAGCAATAGGTCTATACTTTTTACAATCATTAAAAGCATTATTTTTGAATATTGGAACAATTTTTGATATTTTTAAATTATTTGGATAGATTTCTTTATTGAGAATCAATTCTATCATTAATGCTATCAAATTAGCAAAAAGTTCCTTTTTCTCTTTGATATCAGAAATAGATATTTGATCATGTCCAATTGATTTTTTATTTTTCATCCCATTTATTATATTTATTATCTCTTCATCATTAAGTACATCAATTACAATTGTATTTATTAAATATGAAATATTTATATCTTGTAATAAATTCTCTTTACAATTTATATTAAAATTATTACTTATTTTATGATAATATTACAAAATTTTTCTGCAAGTGTTTTAAATTTGTTTTTATCTTCTATTTCTTGTGCAAACCTATTTATTTCATTTTCTTTTTCAGTTTTATGTTTATTACCTTTTTTTCTTTCTAATAAAGCATTAATTTTTTCCCAACAGATTTTTGGGTTATTTACATCATTTTTAAATTTATTATAATAATAATTATTTTTTGCTTTTATTATTTTTGATGTTAGTATATTTCTTAAATTCTTATAATTATTATAATATTCCTCATTACTTTTATTGTTTTTATATTTTTTAAATAATTTGTCTCTTATTTTTATTTCTTCAATTAATTCTTTAGTTATCCATTCTTTATGTATTCGATCACCTTTATTCTGTCTCTCATAGTGTTTTTTACTATAAGAAACTCCTGAATAATAATTAGAAATTACAGATTCATTTGTGTAATAAGTAATACATCTTTTGGATTTATTAAATTCACTTAAAATATTATTATATAGAACATTTGGATCTTCAATTTGTGTATTATGAATTCTTTCTAATAAACCCTGCAAATTCTTTTCTAATAAACAGTAATCAATGTTTTTATATTTTTTTCTTACATATTTTAATTTTTTATAGGTACTGTTTATATTATGTGTGCTATCTAAATTTAAACTCAAAGATGTTAAAAAGTGATCTGAAATATTTTCTTTTATAATAAAGCTTTTATAAATTCTATGTAAATCATTCAGAAAGATATGATCAATATTAGTTTTTGTAGATTTTTGTAGAAGTTTTTCCATATCTTGTAATGCCATATAAACAATTTTTAAATCCTTGATAAGCTAAAGTTTCTAAATATAATTTTACATTATTACTTTCATTAAATTTAAATAAATCTATATTCATATCTCCAATTACCACACAATTATTTCCAAAAAACATATTATGTATTTGAAAATGTTCTTCCATTTCATTTATGAATAACTTAATTTTTTGTTTTGGAGGTCTATAGATAGCAAAAATATTTATATTAGTTTTCCACATATCATTTTTTAATGTAAGACTTAAATTTTCAAAATTAATTGAAAATATATGAACTCTTTCAACCTTAATGTTAAATTTAGTATAAATAATAATTCCTCCACCTTTTTGTTCATTTCTTAATTTATAATGCATATTCCAATAGTTAATATTATACAATTGTACCTCATTTTCAAATATATTTACTTCTGTCAAGATGATAACATCAATTAATTCTAGTAATGAATTAATTTTACAAACAAACAAATCCCAATTTTTTCTAACAGATCTTATATTAAGATGTATAATATTGAAATTACTATCTTTCAAATCCTTATTATTAATTATATCTTTCCATTCCTCCAAATTTTCCAATTCAGAAGTATCATTATAATACAGATATTTTGTAATATCATTGTACAGTATAT
>JAFIDM010005346.1:9507950-9527003 GCA_023159025.1 Thereuonema tuberculata
ATACTATATCACCAACAAAACCTCCCCCTGCTTGAAAAACAAATTTACTTAGTTTTATTTCTTGTTTACTCCTTCATTTTCATCATTGATAGAAAATTTAAATGTCCTTGCTTATTTAAAGGTTTAGTTAGTTCATTTGCAATATTTTTTTATATAAAGTGATCATATCCCAGGCAACTTATTATAGATAACTATTTCCTTGGTTTAGTTATCTTTCCCGAACGGAGTTTCATAGACTCTTCTATAGATCTTCTTTCTTGAGCACTTGCATGTTCATCTATTTCAGATTCGTCATCAGAACTCGTGAATAAATGTGTTAATCTTCTTATTCTTTCGGCTTCCATCCTATCAGCTTCCTTTTGCAATCTATCTTTCTTTTCTTTATCCTTTTCTTTTTCTTCTTCAGGTTCTTCATCAGGTAGTTTATTATCTTCATTATCAGATTCATCAGAAGATGCTGTATTTCTCACTGGTCGTTTCACAACTTGAATTGCACCTTTGTATTCATCTATACTGGTATCTCTGTTAGATAATAAATTTGCACCGGGAACATTCTCGTTAACGAATGCATTACGAGTTTCAATAACTCTTCTCAGGTGGGGTATCCAAACTTTATATCCCCGTAACTTCGTGGAGTATCCAATAAGTATTCCTTTGATCGCTCTATGATCAAATTTGTTTCGTCTTTTGATGGTTGGCGTCTTCAGGTAAACTGTACTCCCGAATCTTTTTAAATGCTTAACGCTAGGATCGTATCTTCCTCCATTCCATATTTTCAGTGGTATTTGATTATTCAGGGTCTCATGAGGAGTACGGTTAAGCAGATAGTTGGCGCATTCTACTGAAAAAATCCAAAAATTTGTGGGTAGTTTGGATCCAATCAAAAGTGTTCTAGCACAATCCATTAATGATCTATTGTACCTTTCGGCAATACCATTTTGTTGTGGGGTATACGCTGAAGAAGTCATTTGTTTTATCCCTCGTTCTTGAAGATACTGGGTCAACTCTTTGTTCGTATATTCCGTACCTTGATCTGACATGAGTCCTTTCACCTTCTTTCCAACTTGGCGTTCAACAAAAGTTATAAAATCTTTTGTGATCTTCGTCACTTGACTTTTAGACTTCATGAAATATACAAATCCTCTTCTAGAAAAATCATCAATAAACGCAAGGAGATATTGAGCTCTATAATGGTTTGGGATGTTCAAAGGACCACACATCTGTGTGTACTATTTCTAAAATGTCTGAGCTTCTTATGAAATTTAACTTTCGATGAGGAACATCAGTCATCTTTCCAATCTTGCAGGGCTCGCAAATTTCCTTTGTATTAATGCTCATAGGCTCTATTCCTCTAAGTAACTTTTGGTTCATTATTAGGTTGAGTTTACGATAGGCTAAATGTCCTAATCGATCATGCCATAGAGATGATCTATCTTCAGGGGTTTTGGTAAATGAATGTACTGCTTCCTTTTTAACAAAAACCTTTGCATGATATACATTAGACTCCATGAACGCTTTTAAAACAACTCTTCTAGCCCAATCATATACTATGTATGTATTTCCACGTAAAATCTGCACAAATCTTTTATGCGACAATTGAGAGGAGGATATGAGGTTTACTCCAAGATCAGGAACATGGTAGACATCTGTCAATTTCAATGAAACATATTCATACTTTGAAATTTTACACTCTAGCTGAACACTGCCTTTTCCGATAGCTTGTATGGGGTGTACAGAAGCTCCATGAATCTCAACAGATTCTTTTAAGGCTTCATATTCGCTAAAGTCCTTTTTGTTGCAGCAAATGTGATGGGTCGTTCCACTATCCATCAACCAAACTCCATGACTTAACTTTGCTAGCATACATCGATTTTCATCAGTAATCGTTATTCCAGTATACGATCTTCTTTCAGGTTTACGTAAATCAGTTTTACTACTGCTATCATTGTTCCTACTATAATCAGATTTATACTCACTGTCTTTCCTTTTAATTCGACAATCTCTAGCAAGATGTCCAATTTTATTACAGTTAAAACATCTGCGTTTTTCTTTGTATACATTACTTCCTTTTTTAACTTTGCTTTTGTATACATTAATATCGCTAACATTAGACACTTGTGGAACTTTATTTCTTTTCCTATCAACTTCATGTAGGATTCTATCAATTACAGTTTCCAGGTTAAATTGAGGTGTACCTTCGGTCAGACCTATGCCTTGTGCTACAGGATCGTACTCTTCTGGTAATCCTGATAGTACCATCCAAACTAATTCCATTTCATCCATAGAACCCCCTATTTGGGTAAGTTCTTTCAACAAAACTTTAATCTGCATTAAATCATATTCCAAGGTGGAACATCCTTGAAAATTAGTGGCGTCATAAAGTTGTCTTTTAAGACGTGATATTTTCAATTGGTCTAGTTTGTTATATCTGTTATCTAATTCTTTCATCAGTTCATGAGGATTTGATTCCTCCTTAATTAATAATTTAAATCGGTCTTCTAATAATTCGAAGATCGTACCAAAAGCTCTCTGTGACTTTTCAAGCATTTTTCGCTTTTCTATCTTATCAACAATATCATCTAATTGTTCCACAGACATTGTAGCAGCTTGCCATAGTCCGTCTTTCATAAGTATGTTACGCATACTAAGTCTCCACGTGGTGTAGTTCCTACCATTTAACTTTCCACTAGAAATTAATTCATTACTCATAGCAGCCATGTTTTTATGACTTAATTGAACTAAATAAACTATTACAAAAATACTTCTGTATAATAACATGAGAAGACCAAAGAGTCTTCTTTTCATTACAAATATATAGACTTCCTTATACTGAGTGATACTTTCACTTTAGTCTAAATATTTAACAATATACAAAATTGTTTTTAAACAAAGCTATACAATCTGCATAAGGCGCAGGGGCTCAGTCGCGCAGTGGAAGCGTGCTGGGCCCATAACCTTTCTGATGCGAGATTAAACCAGAACGCATACTTGTGTAACAGAGTGGACTGCAAGAGTATAGCTAGGTGTTTTAAAAAAATTTTGTAAAAAGTTTAATAACTGAAAAATGTAAATTTTCATAAATATATACAAAGTACAATCTGGGAAGGTGATCACTACTTCCTAAAACTAATAATATATAACAATATATTTCTACTATCTAGTTTCTATTCATAGTTTAAGGTTCAACAATGCTTTACTATGATTTCACATTTAGTTCATACATCTCTATACTTTAGTAATTCAAATCACTAGGATACTGAATTAAATTAAATGTTCAATAGTTCTGCTTCTACTAAATTCAGTTTGAAGTTTGTAATTAATAATTAATAAAAGACTTTATCTTAATGAATATAACACAAATTAAATATTACTCTTTGATTTAAATATAAATTATTTTCATTCATAAAGAATTTCTAGTATGGCTTTTCACTAGTATGAATGTAATTAACACTAGTATGAATGTAATTAACACTATTCTGAGTATAATATATGTCACTCTAGATTTGAATTCTAAGCATGAACTTTCACTGTATAATTAGTAACAATAAAGAATATTACTGTGTGAGTCTTTACTTTAAATCTTATCTTCAATCGTTAAGAAATAGTTTAAGTCAAACTTACAGTTGATGTCTTCAATAGTAGTACCTACTTGAAGATGAACTGCAACTCTCTTGACACTTACACTATAATCACAATATCGAAGCATTCAGTTTCCGTTTGAAACTTATCAACGTCGTAATGATCCTTTTCACTTTGGTACCATTCTACAATTTCAACCAAGATGATAGCTTCTCACCTTATGTGTATCAATACAAATATGTATTAGTAAATGGTCCTATATTTAAACCGCATTCATCATTAATCCTTTTAATGACGGTCAACTTCGGATCTTATAATCGTACGCCTTCTTCGATATTCTCTAGTGGTATTCGGGTCTTCGAGATATCCCGCTCTTTAAGTAAATCGGAACTTCTTCTTTCTTCGTCCGTTGAAATAAACTATTAGTACTTGATTAACTATATCTATTAATCTCTTTCAAAGTCTTAGAATTTACTGTAATGGATAATAGAATTCAAATGAATTGAATATCTAATTAATCTTCGGAAATATCAACTTCCTCTTCGTCGGCTTAATAACGCATCTACTGTAGTAAATTCTTCAGACTATTTAAGATTCTTCTAATCTATTAACTTGAGTTCCGTTATCCTTAACTTATGCAAATAAACTTCGTCTACTTCTAATTCATCAATATTAGTAATTCAAGGGTAAGTCCCTTTCTATTAACTTCCATTTCAGGTTTTCTAGTAACGCTCACTTTAGACTTCTGCTTCCCTTGAGTAATTAATGCACTCGTCTTAAGGAATAGCCTTAACATAAAATTAATTACCGCATTAGCCTTTACTTCAATTTCTTCGGAGCGTTTACAAGATTCCACTATTCAGTTGAATTATCCACAATAAGAATCTAAAGAAGATAATACTTATATTCAACTTCAGTTGTAGTAGACGCAAGTTATTCGACTTCGTTACATCAGGGAAATTGGTTTCATAACTGCCTTCTCCCTATAGAGACAATTCGAGTCTCCCGCATATTTCTCGGAGCAAAGACGATTGGACGATCTCCGTCTACTTCAAGCTCCAAGCTTCAACTGTCATTACTCTCGACTCAGGCATAACTTCAATTGTCACAAGTCAAGTATTCACTACGTCATTACAAATTTGCATATTTAAAATTTGTATCACTGAGCTTTGCTCATTATTTTAATTAAAATAAAATAAATTTATTTTCAAGCAATATTAAAATGTTTCTTTCAATTTTTTTTTTTCTTCTTTAAAACTTCAACTTCGTAGAAATAAATTTCACAGGGGTTTTAAATAATACTATATCACCAACAACTCTGTAATCCTGCGCCAGGCACGCGCGAAGAATAGGAGCTTACATATCGCATACATCGATTACAAGAAGGCATTTGATTCTGTCCCTCATTCCTGGCTCCTACACACTCTTCATATCTACAAAATACACCCCAAGATCACGGCATTCTTAGCTGCCACGATGAAGAGTTGGAACACAACATTACACCTACGCACCTCTAACACCTCCATCACTACAGATCCCATTCCCATAAGGAGAGGTATTTTCCAGGGAGACTCCTTGAGTCCTCTTTGGTTCTGCCTCGCCTTGAATCCACTGAGCCATATACTAGATAACACAAAACACGGTTATAGGCTTACCACAGGCACTGTGACACCATATAAAATCACACACTTACTCTACATGGATGACATTAAACTCTATGCCACAAACAATGCACAACTTACTAATTTACTACAAGCCACCACACAGTTCACCAAAGACATTGGGATGGAATTTGGAATTGACAAATGCCGCAAGTTACACATAATACGTGGGAAGACTTCGAATTTGGAGGGTTTTGAACTGGACCATGGTTTGGCCATCCAATCCATGGAACAGGGAGAGACCTACAAGTACCTGGGCTTCCAGCAAGCGCGCGTCATTGACATCGCAAACATCAAAAATGCACTGAAGAACACATACCTTGCTCGAGTTCACAAAATCCTCAAAACACAACTCAACGCCAGAAATAAAATTAAAGCTATCAACACTTTTGCCGTTCCCACACTAACATATTCGTTCGGCATAATTCCATGGACAAACACCGAACTCGAAGCACTACAACGCGCAACACGCACTACATTCACGAAACACAACATGCACCACCCCAAGTCCGCTACGGAAAGGATGACTCTTCCCCGCAAGGAGGGAGGCCGAGGACTCATCAACCTCATCACCCTACACGAAAAACAAGTACATACACTTAGGGAACATTTCCACCAAAGAGCAGAAGACTCCTCACTTCACTCAGCCATTGTCAAGGCTGACACACACCTCACACCCCTGAACCTCGAAAACTCTTCTCCAACATTCACCACCCCTGACACCCACACTCAGCAGCTGCGTGAATCAAGGGCTCGTAAGGAACTCCATGGCAGATATCATCACGAACTCAGCCAGCCTCATGTCGACATGGAAGCGTCGAACAGATGGCTGACGAGTGGTGAGCTATTTGGTGAGACCGAAGGGTTCATGATCGCGATACAGGACCAAGTCATCTCCACACGCAACTACAAGAAACACATTCTACACGATGCAAACACACATGACGACAAATGCAGGAAATGCCACACTACGCATGAGACGATCGACCACGTAATATCAGGCTGTCCCCTTCTCTCTCAAACAGACTACCTCCACCGACACAATCAGGTAGCGTCGATCGTTCATCAACAACTAGCACACAAACATTCACTTATTAAGAGCACGGTCCCGTACTACAAGTACATACCACAAAGCGTATTAGAGTCACCCTCATATAAACTATACTGGGACCGCCCCATTCACACAGACAAAACCATACATCACAACAGACCAGACATCACACTTGTTGATAAGGTCAACAAACAGACCTATCTAATTGATATTGCAGTGCCCATCAGCAAGAACATGCAGAAAACTCACGCAGACAAGATCAGTAAATACACTGATCTAGCACACGAGCTCCAGAAGCAGTGGAGGCAGGATCGAGTACGTGTTGTACCCATCGTTCTGTCTGCCACTGGTCTGGTGCCTCACACATTGCACCACAGTCTCAGCACACTAGGACTTCACAAAAACACTTATGCACAACTGCAGAAGGCTGTGGTACTCAACACTACACGCATAGTTAGGAAATTTATGGACACAACCACACATCCCTAATCATTCTCGCACACGTCTTTACACTTGGCAGTATGTGCTTTGGTCCTTGATCCGCCATATTGTTTTTGCTGGGGAAACCCATGGTTTGAAACATACAAACATAATAATAATAACTTTATTTTTTTTTTTTTTACACTTGGCAATATGTGCTTTGGTCCTTGACCCGCCATATTGTCTTGGCTGGGGAAATCCATGGTTTGAAACATAATAATAATAATAATAATAACCCTCCTTGCACACTTCTTTACACTTGGCAGTATGTGCTTTGGTCCTTGACCCGCCATATTGTTTTTGCTGGGAAAACCCAAGGTTTGAAACATACAAACATAATAATAAATAGAACGCGGAAATATAAAGTTAATTCCAAATAAAACATGTTTATCCGAAATGATTTTTCGCAATTTTTAAAAACATTTTTCCGTCGCTATAATCAGTACACAAGCGATTACATAACTGTAACTCTAATAATAACATTATTCAGTAAAATATTAAAAAGGGTTTAAAAATTATTATATCCGTACTGAAAAACCTACAATTTACAGTGCTGTGCCGGATTATAGTTTATTGTTTATTGTGTCATATTAACTGTAATTTTTTTAATGTACAGTACATGTTTAATATATTCTGGATTGTCCGAAATTCCGTTTATCCGAGACTAGTGCGGTTCCATCAAATTCGGATAAACGAGTTTTTAGTAAACAGAAAATGGCCAAGAAACAACAAGGAATAAAGGAATTTTATTTTGCATAAGAATAAAGAATTCTTATCTCAAAAGATCGATATTCAAAACCATTAATCTTCTTGTGGATTTTTTGTGTTGAAATTTCTTAAACTAAAAAATAGATAATGATCTCTAATATGAATTAGTTCATTAAATAATAGAATATAGAATAGAAGTGATTAAAGATCATTTTAAATAATCAGATCATACATATTAACAATAATAATAGAGGATGGTTTGATTAACTAGGACCATAACTAATTAACATTATTACTGATAATCTCCTCTTTATACCAATAGATTAAAGGATTAATAAGGATTGTAATCACTTTGTAGTTTAATTGTACTTATTAAAGATCACTAAACCCCAAACTCTTTAAACAAAAATTGCCATCATGAACCGGTCTTACTTTACTTTTAATATTGGTACATTGGCCCTACATAATACCTAGATTTTCCCTTGTAAGTTTCAAACTGCCTTGATGCTAATGGCGACCACTTTTAACACTTGCTATGAAATCATCTCTGCTTCTCCTAAACTAAGGTATGTTCGTGTCAAATTTTTCCGTGTTATTTCCATTAGTTTGAAAATTATAACCAGGGTTCATAATTATAATGATCAGGGTTCGATAGCGAGTGAAACACCTTGTAGTAAACAAACTTGGATTTTACCATATGCCACCTGTTCCAAACTGTGTGCCGTAGCGGACTCACAGGTATTTCAAATTTTCGAGAATAAAACGAAAATATTGTCGTTGGTTTTTTTTTTTTTAAATTTATATTTATTATTCTATTAAACGACTACTACGTTATACGAGATTAAGGTTATTGGACCTAACTGTTGAAATAAGACATTGTTGAAATAAGACTTTGGCCTATTGGCTCAGTTAACTGAGAAAGTTTGGCAATTTCTGCCGTACGTTATTTGCAGAAGCCGTAGTAAAACATCCTTTTGAGTACTCATCCTTTAAGACAAATGTTGAATGACGAATGTATATAAACTAAATGGAATTTAATTAGTTACTAGGAAACCCTAGTTGAGTAAATACTAGTAATTAACAAAGTTAAATAGAAATAAGCAAAATATTAAAAAAAAACAAACATTTGACATTACATTAAAAATAAACACGTTCATTTCTCTCAACTTATTAAATTAATTTACACATCTTTAAGTTTATTTTAAAGTTTAATCAAAAAGTCTGGTGACGAAGCACCTCGTAAAGAGGACAAATAAGCTATAATAAGTGATAATAAACACTTTAAATATTTCAGCTAACTTGCTTCAGTGGAATACAAACACCACTTCACTTACCTAAATGATATCTATACAAGTGAATTAAGAATGAACTTCAGTTTAAAATTTGACGATTAAAAGTTTAAACTAAGTCTAAAAAGTTAATAAAATACTGGCTTGTTTCTTCTTCATTTTCGTAAATGGTTGTTTGTTAAATATGTTCGTTTGGTCTTCGTAAGTGTCTTAAGTTAATTTCTCTGATTGCAGCGCAGCAGAAATGTTTGGGAGTTTTAATAATAGCAGCATAGAATTATGAGAGGATTGCAGACAAGATAACAGTGTTAATAGTAGTTTAATTCTTCTCATTAAAAAAAGGCTGTGGCTTCATCTCACTAGTACTTATTGTACAGACTCTAGTAAATAAATGGCCGTAGACAGTCGGAAGAAAGAAAAGGAAAAAAGAAGGGTAAAACACAAGACAGAATGGGAAATATCCATGCCAGTCCCTCGATTTGAACTTAAATTCAAGCATAACAGTCAAGTAAGTAGGCTACTGCCTAAAACGCTCAGTATGCCTGAACAACAATAACCTTATACTGAGGATCGATCCATAAATTGAACGACTTTCTGTTATGACATTTTAATGATAGTTCATCCCTCCAACTCCCTTTGTCGAAACCATGAGACGTCCCTTGCGAAATACGCGAGACATTACAGTTTCCATTGGCATAAACCTCTTTTGAAATAGGCAATTGGTATTCTGTCCCATTCCTCCTGACATACTTGACGAGAAACCTTCTGCTTCTCATTCCTCCTGACATACTTGACCAGAAACCCTCTGCGTCCCATTCCTCCTGACATTTTTGCCAGAAATCCTCTACGTCCCATTCCTCCTGCCATGCTTGACCAGAAACCTCTACATCCCATTCCTCCTGACATACTTGACCAGAAACTCTTTACGTCCCATTCCTCCTGCCAAACTCATAGAAGTGCGTGGGAGACGCATCAGGTGTCAGAAATATCGTAAAAGGATATCGGGGATTTCTGTCTCTAATCTCTTCTGCTCATACAACTGTAGCGATGATTATGAGATGTGGCTTTGTTAATTCTACACCTTTTCGACTTTTATCTTCAAACTACGGTATGTCAACATCTTAAATGGTAGCATCATATTCTCTAATGGCTACTTTAGACTCTCTCGAAAATTCGCCTCAAATCGGCAAGTGGCTCGAAAATCTCCCACTTGCTCGAAAAATCTGCCATTTGCTTTAAATTCAGGCAAATACACTGCTCACAAAATTTAGGTGATATTGCGAAATGAACATAATACACCCAAAAAAACAGAGACATTTGAGTTTATTTATTAAAGAACATTATCAGAGAAGCAAATGACACGAAGTGAAAGTTGTCTGAATATGCAAATGTGATGCAAAACGTTAATTTGCTTGTTTGCCCATTATATAAAGAGGCTGGTGCTGCTGGGTACTCTTCACTTTCCTGGATCAACAACAAGTAACAGTATCGTTGAGTGTCAACTGAAGAAAAGCCCCTGCAATGTGATTTACCCTGCAATGTGAGGATCTGAAGCATGGAAAGTAATAGGGCTTCTTGAAGCTGGCCAAGCACAGTGGCAGCAGCGGTTGGAACCTCCCAACTGATTAGCAGACTCTTCAGAGAGACTGGCACAGTACGAAGAAGACCAGGGCAGGGCAGGGCATGTGCCACCACTGCAAGGGATGATCGCTTCTTGACTCTAATAGCATGAAGGAATCGGCGAAGCAAGGCAACTGAGCGGGGACAGTATCTCGCTTTTGCTGGACAATGGGTGTATACTCAGACCATGCGAAATCGACTCCGTCACGGTGGACTGTATGCCCCACGATCAATGGTTTGCATTCTGTTAACTGCTGAACATTGCTGAACCTGAAGAACGTGGGCTGAAATGCATCTTCCTTGGACCCGTGAAGAGTGGACCACGGTTCTCTTCAGTGACGAGTCAAGATTCAGTCTGCAGCCTGACAATCGTTGTGCCCTGTTCTGGCGTGGAACACCGGAGAATCCACGTTTCCTGCAAGAAAGACATTCCTTTGTTGGAGGTGGAATCAAGATGTGAGCAGGCATCAGCATTGATAGTCGTACTGACCTCCATGTTGTTAGAAATGGAACGGTGAATGCTGTAGGATATCAGGATGATATTCTACTGCCTATAGTGGTACCCAACGCTGGAAAAGTTGGGGCCAACTTTCTTTTTATGGACGATAATGCACGCCCCTACCGCGCGCATCTCGTCAACAACATGCTATAAGAGGTTGGAATCGAGTGCATGGACTAGACTTCACGTTCTCCAGACCTGAATCCCATCGAACATGCTTGGGATGCACTAGGGAGACGTGTTGCCAGTCACAATCACCTCCCATAACACTTCCTCAGTTGGAAGTTGCCCTGGTGCATGAGTGGCCACGAATCCCACAGGAACTACTGGACAATTTGATTCTCTCCATGCCTCATCGCTGTCAGTGTGTTGTAGCAGTCTCAGTTGACCATACACCGTACTAAACAGTCAATGTGTGACACATTTTTCAAGTTTGACAAGCGAATGCTAACCCTCGTCCATGTGTCACATCTTGCTCAATCCCGATAAATGGATTTGTACTTCATTCAGACAATTTCCATTTTCGTGTCATTTGCTTCTCTAATGACGTTCTTTAATAAATAAACTCAAATGCCTCTGTTTTTTGGATGTATTATATTCATTTTGCAATATCCCCTAAATTTCTGAGCAAAATTAGAAGCAACTCGACACCAGCGCCCTTCGTTGCGAGAAAATTTATTTAAAAACTATGTCAGCGTTAAGTTCATGCTGAAATCTAGATATTCTTTGCTCGTGGTTTCAATCCTCGGCTTCATTCACCATTTTCTACTCCTCCGGATCTTTTTTTACCTTTTCTTTATCTCTGTTGTTAATTGCGTGAGAAATAATAGCAAAACCAAGCTATAAAATCACCTGGTTTGTTGCTTCACCGACCGGCAGTTTTAATCGTGATCTCAACGAGAGGAAAACGACTCTTGCCACAAGAAGTTCTCTTCTGTGTAAAGCGATACGGACAGCGGTAACTGGCAAATAGCAAGTCTTTGAGCGCGTTTGAGGCAAGTTTTCGAGAGCAGGTAAAGCAGCCATAAGGCCCATCACCATCAGCAAGATCTAGTTGCCAACATGAAACTGTTGCTGAATTTTTCTGTACATTGCCGGACAAAGCTGGCTCAACCTTTTGTGACTTAGGCCTGGCATGTACTTGTGGTCACATGTACAGGATTAGTGTTTACACACCATTGTTGCTGAATATGTGCCTATCTTCATCGCTATTTCTTTTTGAGTGGACAGTTTTCTTTTAAGACTATTCCTTTCATCTTAAAACGCTGATGGATACAGTGGTCGTATTTGGATGGAATTAAGCTGTGAAGCATTTCCATCTGGTAACAGATTTTTGTTCTTATTTATCACTAGCTGTACCCGGCATGCGTTGCAATGCCACTCAAAGAAAGAAAGGGCTCGTGAGAAGGGGCCCTAAATATAAGGTCCCGGTGTCGATCGGGGGTGGGACACTTAGGTCCTTGTGTCGCCATCCCCCCCACCCAAGTGTGGTGTCCCTGCCCCCGTAGGAGAGTGAAGTTTTCCCTTTTTGCAATAGACTTGGGGGGGGGCCGAGAAAGGGCCCTAAATATAAGGTCCCGGTGATGGTCGGGGGTGGGACACTTAGGCCCTTGTGTCGCATTCCCCCCACCCAAGTGTGGTGTCCCTGCCCCCATAGGATAGTGAAGTTTTCCTTTTTTGCAATTGACTTGGGGGGGGGGGGCGAGAAAGGGCCCTAAATATAAGATCCCGATGTCGATCGGGGGTGGGACACTTAGGCCCTTGTGTCGCATCCCCCCACCCAAATGTGGTGTCCCTGCCTCCCATAGGAAAGCGAATTTTTCCTTATTTGCAATTGACTTGGGGGCCCGAGAAGGGGCCCTAAATATAAGGTCCCGGTGTCGGTCGGGGGTGGGACACTTCAGCCTTTGCGTTGGCTTCCTCCCACCCAAGTGTGGTGTACCTGCCCCAAATAGGAGAGCGAATTTTTCCCTTTTTTGCAATTGACTTGGGGGGCCCGAGAAGGGGCCCTAAATATAAGGTCCTGGTGTCGATCGGGGGTGGGACACTTAGGCCCATGTGTCGCCATCCCCCCACCCAAGTGGGGTGTCCCTACTCCCCATAGGAGAGCGAATTTTTCCTTATTTGCAATTGACTTGGGGGCCCGAGAAGGGGCCCTAAATATAAGGTCCCGGTATCGGTCGGGGTGGGACACTTCAGCCTTTGTGTTGGCTTCCTCCCACCCAAGTGTGGTGTCCCTGCCCCCCATAGGAGAGCGAATTTTTCACTTTACACAATATTTGTATAGTTCTTATTTTCACCACCAGGTGGATATTGGGTTTTTCAGGGCTTTTACCCCTTTTCAACCCCTTTTGGGGGGTGGGTCCGGGTTCTAAGGTAGCCTATCTTTTCCGCAGTATACTAAAGAGTAATTCTGCAAAGTTTGGTCCAGATAGGTCAAAGGGCCTAGGAGTGTATAAAGGACAAAGAGACAAAAAAACAAAGAAACAAAGATACATTCATTTTTATATATATAGATATCTATCCCTGTGCTGATCTTCAAAATTTATGCATGGAGCAGCGTTTTTGAATGATTAAATAGCTCAAGTTGCGTTCGGAAAGAACAAAACAACCTTCCCAAAATGTTTTTTTGCATTAATGCTGCACATTTAAACTGCTACAACTGCCCTAGCACATTCTATTACTAGTAGTCACATGGCTAACGCCATTATCCATTGCAAGTGAAAGATATAATGTGCGTCAACTTCGTTCAGTCTCTGTTGATATTCAACAGAATAATGAATAAACTAACCATGGACAATTTTAGAGTTTCTTGCATTCGACGTTCGTATTTCTTAATATGCTTTCAATAACTAAGATAGGTTTTCATTTCAGTATCAAACTCAAACTTTCGTGTACCCGTTGAGGTCGAATTATTATTCCAAGAATGCATCACATACACAAAAATAAACAGCAACAGAAAAAGAAGATCTCTTGTGATCTTAAATGTGTTTCCTCCACGCCCACCAATAATAATGTTAACTTTGTCTAGCGCTGGATGCTCCTTGTGCTGTACAGTGAAATGTTAGTCTTTTATATTCGAAATTTCTTCCATCTCTTTTGTCGAGAAATTGACGCAAAAAAAAAAAAAAGTGACAAAATCTCTAGAGAAAAAGAATTAGAATCGAAGCAATGATGTCTAACAATGTTTTTAAGAACTCATCAGCCAGTCATCGTCGAGGAGGGTGAATCGGACTGATGAGTGCCTAAAAAGGACGAAACGGCCATTCCTTCTGATGATAAACTCAAAGGTTTGAATGGTTATTTATGTGCAGTCTTTGATTTCTATTTCTTGTTGATTTTCTACACGTTAAATTTCTTTTCCATATTTACTGTTTGTATTCAGAATTTGTTATAACTTAAAAAATCAAGTAAAGTTTGTCCACCAAGAGTTGAGACTTAGCCACGCCTCTTCAAACGAAGAATACATTTCACAAATGGGGGTGAGGGTTTTAAAAGAAAAATTTGGGGAAAAAAAACAATATTAGGAAATTTTTTTAAAAATATTTACTATTAAAGAAAAAAATTATTTATAAAATAATTATGAATAACATTTATATTGTCAATACGGAAAAAAAAATTATTTTGGTGTTTTGATTGACTATTATTATTACAACAATATTATATTATTTTAGTTTTGTTTTCATTTCCATTATATCAAAACTTGCATTGTAATTCATGCAGTTATTATTATTATTGTCAATGTAATTCTATTTTTAATCTTTTAGTACAAGTGCCAATGTTCTTCATTTGGATATTTGTAAATGTTCTGACGAACCTTACGAGATTGTTTTTAAACAAGTTTTGCTTTTTTTTTTAACTGTCAGCAGTTAATTGTTAAATAAAACATTTTTACCATGAAATGTATATATTTGTTACTTACATTAATTAATATAATTCATATATAATTACGATTTTTCAGAATTTAAATAAATAAGAAACAGTATAAATATAACAGTTCTTAAACAGCAAATCAGTTTTATACATCGTTACAGTTAAAATATAACATAGTTATTATTATATGTAAGAAAAATAGATATATAATGTCGTGTTTTATATCATCAATTCCTCTTTTATAACCAAGAAACAAAATCTGTGCATTTCCCCTGAAAATGGAAAACTATCACACTGACCCCTCAAATGACTTCTTGGAATCGTCACCTACCACGTGACATAGGCGTGGCTAAGTCTCAACTCTTGGTGGACAAACTTTAGAAGTTCCTTTTTTGTGGTTTTCAGGACTTTAAAAAAATATATGGAAAGTGGAAATTAAGTTCTTTCACGAACTTCTTGTTAAAAGTGGGATCGAATTATCCTTTTATACCATCTATTCTATTCCTCGTCTTTTGTCCGTACCACTTGTTGTTTGCCCTCCTAACTTTTTCAACCAATGGATGATTTTCATGATTTCAAAAGATCTGTTAGCAGTAGATCTTTTCAAATTTTGTCTGAAACATTTTCTTCAAAATTGCTTAAAAGAGGCAAGATTAAATCGTTGTGCCACCATCCTGATATTTGTTATTGTTCATTCCTGTCTTCTTAAAACTTTGGACCACTGAATGGATCTGTTTGAAACTTTGGATACAGTAGTTCGAAACATCTTCATAATTTAAATTAAAGGAATGGCGGTCCTTGAAGTTAAGTTAAACAACAAGATCTTATAGTTTACTACCGGTTTTTTTTTTTTTTTTTTTTTTTTTAATTTTTAAATAAAAGTAGTGAAGATCATACAAAGATATTCACAGTTTTTATTAAAATATAAACAAACAATCTACCTTTACATTTTCTGTTTGCTGAAAATTGATTAAATATACGTACACGAATTTAATTTGAAATTGGATTTGCCTAAATCCAATTAACTTTATTAAAAGCAAAGCATGCACCAAGATAACTTCAAAAATAAAGCCATACACCTGACTAAGTGATACAATAATTAATTTATACAAAAAAGAATACAATAACCACGATGTTTCGCCGTCGAGAAACGGCCGCCTCAAATGATATAAACATATAAAACGAAAGCCAATTTACACCAAAAATTTTAAATTTATACAAAAAATTTTTGATTTAAATTTTTTGTATAAATTGGATTTTGTTTTATATGTTCATATCACTTGAAGAGGCCGTTTAATATCACTTGATATCAATGGCGAAACGCCGTGATTATTGTATTCTTTTTTGTATAAATTAATTTTTGTATCACTTAGCCAGGTGTATGGCTTTATTTTTGAAGTTAATACTATATAGTACACGTAAAGTTCTATATTAAATGCACTAAGATAAATTATGATAAATCTTAACGGACTTTTTTATTTTTTTTTTCTCTTACTGAAGTTAAGCATTTCAATTCTAATGCTACGATAATTTTTTTTATCTTAACTGCATATTTCATTACAGCATATTTTTATATTATGAAAAATTTTACAAATACAAAAGATAGAGAATCTCTTGTAAATTATGATGCCAATGTTTGAGACAATCCATTCAAAGAGTAATCACTAGAGGATACTGATGTTGTGAATGTAACTTTGAGAGTTAAGTAGCTTAAAAACAATTAAATACAATGAGAACTTATTTAAGCAGATTTATTTGGTTTAACAATAATAGAAGTAATTAGTATGAAAACGAGTCATTTCACAAGTCCCTTGATAATACTAATTGATGCTTTGATTTCCATCTGGTTAATAAAACCTATACATAATGAATGGATGAGAAAGACAAGTCTCATAAGAAGAAAATAAATAAAAATAATAAAATATGCAGACTATATATTCTTTTGTATTTAATTTTCTTGTCATGTATGCTTCATCTTAACTGAGACATATTCCAATGGTAACAATACTTGAAATATTGGTTTTCAAGAAAATAAATACAATATCCAAAGATAACACAGATGTCTACTGTGGTAGCATGATATTATAACTTACTATTCTCTTGGAAAATTTAAATGTTCTGTTGCAGTCAGTCTGTGACCGAGTTCAATGCTTTTAAATTATCTTTCAATTTTTTAAATGTATAAACTATGTAATAAGATGGTATTTAGATCTGATACAAACTTCCCCTATAATCTTTGATCAAATAACTATTTATTATGAATTTTAAATAAAACTGTTTAAACAAAAATATTATTGCTTAAATACATAGTGCTCAATGATGAAGACCACTAATTATTGTAACTTCAAGAATTTTCATTAAAAATGATAGCAATGTCTCCTTTAACTTTCACAGTTTATTTGGCCTTGGGGTTAAGATATAAACTTTTCATTTAACCCTCGTATTTACAAGGGTTAAGTGAAAAGTTTATATCTTAATCCTGAAGGCTAAATAAAACTGTGAAAGTTAAAGCAGACATTACTATCATTAAAAAAAAAAAAAAGTTAAAAACTATAAGTCTTTTTTTTTAAATAGATAAATTAATTTGGAAGTGAATTGAGAATGTGAAAATGTATAATGTCATGTAATAGTAGTCATTGAATACCTACAGATGAAGAATTTTGCCCTAAAGTAATCCATGGAGATGTTGAGGGATAATTTTTAAAATATGCCATAATCAAGAAGTGAGCTGCAGAATTTAGGTGTGGTTGAGACTTTATTTAAAGGTGTTCCTGGGTCAGATTGGCCAGTCACTGTCACAGGAGATGGTGACTAAATTCTTAAATTAATCAATGTGAGACAGACATTTCAACATGAAACATTTGAACATGAAGATGCTTTGTTCTCTGACAGCATATTCAAAATAAAAAACAATTTCCATACTTGATCCCAATATTTCGTCTTTATTAATCATAAAGACTTTTTCAAGGTTTAAGTAAAACTAAAACAAATAAGATCTATTCTCATAGTAATAATAAAAATAATAAACAACACATCTCGCCTAAGTGAGAAAATTAACAATATATGCTAAGTATGGGTGTACATGAGGTCAATGAGAGCCACAAATTCTGGATTTTATATATATAAAGAGCCACACCATAATCACGTTCTATAGTATTAAATACACAAGTTCAAATTTAATTATATTTCTAAACAAATCTTAATTGCTATATAAAGTTTAAAAAATACATATATAAGAAAATAAAAAATGAGAAAACACAAATAATTAGTTCAAAATTTAATATTTTTTTCTCTTTTTTAAATTGGGAGCCGCACTTAACCCAGCGAAGAGTCGCATGCGGCTCTCGGAGCTGCATTTGCCCATCTCTGATATATGCTGTATCAGAGAACAAGTTTATTCGATAATACAGATTTTATTTGATGAAGATGCTTTGATTATTTCAGAGGAATGAGTCAATAATATCTTTGTCAACATACTGAGTGTTAAGAGCCAGTCTTGAGTAATTGTTATATAAGAGATAATGTTTATTATCTTGACATGAAGTGACATGAGGTCTGATTAGACATAAGACAAAGACAAAAGACACAAGTTCTTGCATCTCACGACGCAAGTCACATGATTAATAAATGAGCATTCATACATTCCTCACACTGAGTATGCATAAATTCTCTTTTGTAAGATCCCCACATTACTTACTACAGAAAACAATTAAGAGGAGCTCTCATTCTCAAGGCAGTATTTGAGCAGCAAGTACATATTATTATTGATATAATAATTGACTAAGAATTATAACCTTTAAAGTTGAAAAAAAAAATTATGATATTTTTAAAAGTGACTACAATTCATTTAAAATATCTTCAAATTACTTTTAGATGAGAGCTATCTAACTTTTTTTCAACCAAAAGCCTCTTCATAAGAAATCTTTTTCTGCCTAATGCTCTACTCCCTCAGACAAAATATATACCAATGATTCCCATTCTTCCCTTAAAATACAAAATCAGGCCTTTACGAATAAATAACATTAGAAAATATACCAATGATCCTATTATCAATAGTAATATGTCAAATTTAATAATATGATAACGGAATGGCTTTTGAGTCAAGCTGAGAGCTTGGGAGAGCTGTTTTGAGCTTATTAGGTTCTCATCAGCCAAGGCTACTCATCCAATGCAGAACCCAAAAGGAGCAAAAGGGGAAGAGATTTACATCATTTTATTATGAATTGGTTTCTTTTTTTTCTTCAGTTGTTAGAGGGTTTTACTTATTATTTATTTATTTTATATTTTTCCTTA
>JAFIDM010005346.1:9527403-9577245 GCA_023159025.1 Thereuonema tuberculata
CGATGTAACAATTGTTTCTTATTTTACAAACCTTAGGAAGTGAGCAAAAATTAATTAGTCCAGATCAATAGAATGCCCCGTGTTACTTTAACAACAGATTCATTAAGTTTACCAGCACTGTCTTTAAACAAGTTAAACACCACAGAAATAACAGGTACCAAGTGTCTCCAATACCTGATGAAAATCAACAAATAACTTGCGGTCTGTGCCTCATGTTTGCACACGATATTCATCAGTTTATTAAGCACTTTTTCATGATTGGTTCCAAGACTTCACTCAAGACAGTCTCGGAACATTACCTATGCTGGGCTAATATTCTCATTTCTTGATTTGTTGCTGATTGAAACTCACAATTTCTTTTCTAAAGAGTAACATTATTTGCAGTGTTATTTCCATGGATTGAGACTATATTTAATACATTCTAACTTGGGACAAAAGAGTTTAAATTTAATGATTTTGTAATTAATAAAATTAAACTTAAATGCTGCATACACTGCCAAATATCAATGTCCGCTGAATGAACCCAAATGACACCCTGAAATCTGTAGTAATACCAATACTTTCTAAGAGGTTGTAAAACTCTGTATTAGATGGCAATACCACAATAGTTAAGCTTACCTATGAGACTATCCATTGAGGTGATATTAATAATTTTCCTACTTCACCTTGCTTTAAAGAAATTATATTTTTATTTCTTTCAAATGAGTACTACTGTGTTGCTTTCTGTAATCATTCCCTTCTCAGATAATTACCTGACTTCAACTCTAGCCTAATAAATTGTGCAAATTCCAGGTTTCTTAATTCAAACTCCATTTCAGCACCATACCATCATCTAGTTAACTTATTCTTAACTCTCACTCTAGAACATTCTGATTAGGCCAGAGCAGCTAAGCACAATTTACCCATATTTAGTTGCAGAAAGTCAGCTGCTGTTACATCTTCTCGCCATCAGATCAAAAACCTGTCCACATCATATATACCCAGGAGATGTCTATTTCATTTCATGGCTGGTGATTGTAGGAGTTTGTTTTCTGGTTTTAAAAATGAAGACATGATGCTTCAATCTTTAAGCACTCATGGGAAATTTTTATATTAAAACTCTAACACTATTAACAAAATTCAAGGGGCAGGAATACTAGTGAGTTTTATTTTGGGTTTAATTGAGGGGGATGTTTGAACTTTATAGAATCTCAAAAAGGAGGGAAAGAATTGAAAAGTTGGAGAATTATCATCATCAAATAACCAGCAACAACAAACAGAGCAGATATTAAGCACGTAAAATATAGCTTTAGCACGTACTTTAAATTCAGATAAAAACAAGAAATTTATCAAAGAATTTGAAGCCTACTTTATATTTTCTATTTTTTTTTTTAACTGAAAATTTTCATATTGGAAAATGTCTATTCATAAAGGATTGTCCCTGTCAAACAGAGATCTTTTTATCTGGAACTAATTAAATGCTCAAATTTTTAAGCCAATTAATTTTAATTATTAATCATATTGATGCACCCAATTTTGAAAGGATTACATTACAATGTTAGACTTTGAAAGAAATCTTCTGGGAGTCAAATGTTTCACTTTTAACGATTTTTTTTTTTATTTCTTGGATATATATATATATATTTCTCAGATGGACATATAAAGATCTTCAATACAGAAAAATCTTCTCTTATCTACAAAAATATTAGTTAAATTTCAAGATGATCCATTAACTTGTTTAAAAGTTGTTAAGGAAATGGACACCCACACAAACACAGATATTTTATGATCCTCATTTTCCAAATAACCAAATTAAAACAAATCTATGAAACAATGAAAACTTTAAAGAAAATTGCACAAATATCTCTATTAGACAAAATTAGAATTTATGTCATTAGAAAAGCATTCAAAATTGAAACAATCAACAAATGGATTAAAACTAGAAAATTAAAATGGAATAAACATTCAGAAAAGAAGGAAAACACCAAATTAATGAAACTGGATTCTGCAAGGAATATGGGACGACTTCAAATCAGATGGAGAGACTCTTATGATCATGAAGTGAATGGATACAATGAGCCACAGATTTGTTAAACCAACAGAGAATAAAAGCCACTTTCAATAGCAGAGTAGATTAAAAATTGAGTGGTAAAAGTAACAAACTGAGAAAAAAATACAAGTGAATATAATTTTGTGCTCAAGCATAAATTTAAAGGGAACCTATAATAATAAAAAAAATTAAAAATAATAATAAAAAAAGAAAATACATTAATGAAAGTAAAAATAAAAAAAAAAAGTTAGGAAAACAAGAAAAAAAAAAACCCACGTGGACATTGAGAAAAAAAGATTAAGAGAATCTCAAAAGATTGAGAGAAGAAGAACCCAGTAGATATATGGATTTGAACCAACAACCTCCAGCATATGAGTCAGAGATCTTACTCGCCGAGCTACAGCTGACAATTGAAATGAGATGGTTGCATTTCTAACATTTAAGGTAATAGCAGAATTCCAATGAAAACAATGCCAAATATGTTTACGGGGGGCATTTGTCCCTGAAAATACCCTATTCCTACGGTGTTTGGGCCTGTGAACACAGTGAAGTCCGTTAGCTGATCCAACCTTCCATTCAGGAGTTGTTAGGAGAACAGGAGAGGACAGGACAAATGCAATAGCTCCCAAATGAGTCACGAATAATGCCACAATGATTTCAGAAAACAGAAGATACTGACAGACACTGATGATACAAAGTTCTGATTTATTAATCAACCTTTACCAATTCAAGTCTGTGATATAACACTATAATTAGGATTTTAAGGATATCATAAAGATAATAAATATGAATTAGGGTCCTTGTGTATTAATAACTCAAATGAAATCACTGTTACGCTTTAGCAAAGTTACCAAAAAGATCTTGCAACAATGCTTTTTTAAGATTGTAATCTCCAAAACCAGAAATAATCAGTTTCTTAACACTATTTGGTTCAACTTATACTGAATTTAATAAAGGGATTCATGAAGACTACAACAGCCCAAGTGTTCACTATATCTACCTTCCATTTCCAAACATAGCATTATTTTTGGGTATTTCCAAACTCTAACTGCCCCCTTGCATATCTCCACAGCACCTTTATTTTTCTGCACCCAACACCTTCATCTTTCCCTTCCTAGCATCAGTTATCTATGGCTGCCAAGAGGAGTATTTTCAGATACGAGTCACGATAATTCAGTGTCTAGCAACTGCTTTCTCTGAGGATGTCATCTCTCAAAAGGAGATAGTGCTTTTCTTTAAATAAGAAAAAATCATACGGAAGGTGGTCAAAGATGAAAGGCTCCTGAAAATCTGTGTAGGCACAGCTTTCCAACATTCATGCTAACTGTGAAGCGAATATTAAAAGCTGCAATTGTCCAGTCTCTACTGGATGAGTTAGAGACTGGACAACAGATATTTACCTTAACATATATTTCTCAGTGGTGATTTGTTTACTTTTCTATGTATGGATAATAACTAAGGCTCGGATTATATGCAAAATGCATATTTGTTATTAAGAGGTATATCAACAAAATTGTAAGTTTTCTATGCGTATCTAATGGTTTTTGATTAAAATAGACCATTCTATCAAAAAACATTAGATATGCATAGAAAACTTACAATTTTGTTGATATATCTCGTAATAACAAATATGCATTTTGCATATAATCCGAGCCCTAATGATAACATATGTGCATCCATTTATTTCTATATGGAGGCACCCATCCATTGAAGTTAATTTCTGTCTCTGTGGTCAAGGCAAAAGTTGTGTCAAGCAAAACGTATACGACTTCTAAGCTTTGACAAACACTTCATCACAATCTCCAAAGACCGTATGCCAGAGGAGGAATGTAGGCATTCTATTTCTTGTGCTTTGACCAACAAAAAAAGAAAAAAAGTGATCTGAGCAGCAAAGCTTACATTCACTCATCTACCTATCCTCAGTTGGAGACTGAAGAAATTTAATTACAATGTCATTGCTCTACTACGACAGACAGTTTCACTGAGGCACATTCTCACTGCTTAAGCATTCAATTCAGTCTAGGCCTATCTGATCTTGTGGATTAAAATGGAACAAACTTTCCCTTTCACTGAAATTTTCTTTTTGAACTTTTAGTTAACCGAATTTCTATTTATTATCTGTATATAACTAGTGTCACTGTTTTAATTTTTTTTTCTTGTAGGTTAGATCTAGTGACTCTGTATAGATAGAAACTTTGGGGCCACTTGGAAACCATCTAACTTTCCTAAATATTACTATAAAATTAGTGTATTATCATTAAATTCCTCTCATTTGTATTTTTTACTGTTATCATGTACTTAGTGTTTCTTCACTATAACCTTCGTATAATGACGTATTAAGCTGTCTTACTATAACTCTCACTATTTTGATGTTTGGTTGTACAACTCATCCCCTGCTTATAATAAGTGTAAATTATTTTTGTGTCCCAAGAATAGTGCCTTGGAATAGTCAGTCACTGAGATTCAAACCCCTTCCATTTTTTCCTTACTTGCTACTGCTGCCCCAGTTGTTAGTCCCTCCTCCTTTTCCTCAGGCTCTGGACGCTCCCTTGTCCAAAGCAATGTTCCATTCTATTTTCAACTCTGTTCATAAACAAACATCTCCAGTCAGTTCTTCCTGTTCATTTTTTTGGCATCTGGTCTTTACTTTGCGAGATTTCCACTCTTTCTTCATTTACCTCTTATCCGAAATAGAGTAAGAGTCCATTTTTAGATTACCTTTAGCTTTCCATTGCATTCACTCTTTTCCTCTTCTTGTGTCAGCTAAAAGAATACTTACATCTTGGCTAGTTCCCTTCGTCACTTGTACGTATGCTTAAAAACCACAGATAGGAGTTACAAGATTCAGTTCTGTTGGAAATGTAGGCTTTGCTTTGATTTCTAATTATTATATTTTCATTTGTAGAAAGGAAAAACTTGTCAAAAGTTTAAAGTTCTTTTTAAAGAAGGTATTTATTGCTAGAGTTTCTTATCAAGGCTGAACAGTAGTTTGGTGAAATTAAATAAGACATGAAATTCTTTTCCCCAACCATCTTAAAACAGTTTTTGTTTTTAAACAAATGGTTGGCAAAATTTAACTTATCATTCAACTTCAGAAACATGATGAAAGTACATCTTAAGTATAATGTTGGTGAAAATTGTGATTATTTAAAAACGTAAATTAGAAATTAAGTTAATACAAATATAGTTACCATTAGATTGCCTGTTATCTAATATCTGAAAATTTGATAAAATCCTCTTAAAAAGATTGAGAAGGAGGGATCAGTTAGAAGCTCTTGAAATATAAAGCAGCAATCAAAGAAAAAAACAAGTGATTTTTAACAAATAAAACAGGAAAAGGAAAATAATTTTTTCCAGTTAACTAGTAAAACTGAATTTAAAAAAAAATCTTGCTGGCTTTTCTAAGAAAATCTTTCAGGAAAGGAAAATGAATCTTTAGAAAAGAAGACCTGAGAATATTTGCAGATAATATCATATGGAAAGACAACTCATCAAGATGTAGTATGTTTGGGAAATATAGTTGAATACAGGCAGCCATTGTTTACGCCAATGTTGCGTTCGTACATTGGCATTGTAAACTGAATCGATGTAAAACAAACCCATTATACACAAACTGCTCAATTGAAAGTGGACATCTACGGTGTGCAACAGACGCTTTATTTACAGCATGTCTAATAGCGCATACTGTGGCCTGCTGTCCACCAGTTTCTGATAGCAAGCAACCATTATTTTTGCCCACTCCTCCTTCAAAGCCTGCAAAAGTTGGATGCGTGTTTGCATCGGATGCGCACGAATCCGGCACTCCACTTCATCTTACAGATGTTCAATAGGGTTGAGGTCCGGACTCTGGGCACTGAAGTTCCTGCACATTATTCTCCGGAAACCAGGCGCTGACAACACGGGCCTTAAGGCATAGCGAATTGTCGTGCTGGAACACAAATAGCCCTTCACCGAACTGCGACCGCAATATAGGAAGCATGGAATTGTCTAGAACAGGAATTCTCAACCGGGGTCCCCAGGCATCTCATTGAATCACACTTATTTTAAAATGGTTTATTATGAATTATTTACCAGTGTGTAGAATATGTATTATTTACCACTGCAGAATAATTTATTTGCATTAAATTAGTTTTCATTCAAATTAAAGAATGATTATTTACTATTTCATTGATTATTAATATAATCCCTTTACTTTTAGCTATGAGGGGTCCACCAAAAAAAAAAAAAAAGGTTGAGAAACCCTGGTCTAGAACATCTAGATACTGTGTGGATGCTATGTTCCCCTCGAACAACCAACGGATCATGTCCAAACCAGGAGAAACAAGGCTACAGCATCACACCACCACTGCAAACTTCACTGTTGGGATGACACACTCATGTAGCAACCGCTCCCCTGGCAAATGCCACACCCATGTGCGCCCATCCGATTGATAGTGTGAAGCGTGATTCGTCACTTTACATAATGCTTTTCCAGTGGTCCATTGATGAAGACCATCACTCTTTACACCAGGCCACACGACGCTGGGCGTTTACAGGGTAATGTAAGGCTTGTGGGCAGCAGTCCAACCGGTATACCCTAAGGCACGGAGCTCCTGATGAATCGCCATGGTACTGACAGTTGTTCCCATTGCCTGCTTGAAGTCCTGCTGCCGTTGTTCCGCTGGAACAGCCCTGTTTTGCCGTACAAATCACTTCAGGGTCCTTAGTTCTCTATCGGTCAGCATGAGGACTCTGCCACCTCTTTGACGTTGTGTTTCCACTTCGTGATAATAGCACCCATGGTTGACTTTGGCAGGTTCAGTATCGCTCCTATGGCTGTGGGAAGATCCCTCAAACCTGCGCCATTCCAGAAGAGTCTACGAAATGGCTTTGCAAATACTCGAATATTATTGACCTTCTGCTGCCTGACATGCTATCGCCAACTATTGGAGAGCAACTGTCCAATGCGATCTTCCCACATCCTGGCGATCCAACTTCTCAAAGCGCCTTGTTCAGCTAAATCCACAGGAGTCATAGAGAACACATAATCTTCCCTCGATGACCTGACTGTAAAGGTTCATTGGCTCTACTGGCAATCCCCACTTCTGTGTACGGCTCTCTTCAAATCCACCGATTCCCAGACAGTTTAAATGGATTCTATGACCGGTTGTATATTACAGTTCGTGATATTTATTTATTCTTATTCTCATCACCTAATAAAGTTTCCTTGTAAATCATCCTCCTGTTTAAGTCTCACTATTATTTATTTGAAAAGTGGTGACCACAGATGAATTCCCGCTGCACCTCCCTTTTTCCGACCAGTCCTCTCCCACTCCTCAACCCTGCGATTGTGGTTTGCTTTGGGAAAGCATTTGATTGGCGTGTGTCTAAAACCAACACGTAAGAAGTTCTTGAGGTGTGCAAATATCACTGGGTTAGCATTTGTTTGACCCTCCATATATTTGTATTATTACAATATGCCTACTTTAATAAAAATTAGACTGTAAAAGAATTTAAATTGTATATCATCCTTACTTTCTGAAAAAAAAAAAAAAAATATTTTCTAAAACATCTGATGTTTTTTTGTTTTTTTTGCAGAATAAATTCATCAGTATAAAAACAGTCACAAAGTAGGGCTCAGTAACTACTTATTCACCGTTAAAAGTATACACAGGAAAAATCTACTAAAATCAATATAAACAAATAATGAAATAAAAAGTATTTAACAATAACAAATTTTGCAACAGATAAAAGTTTCTTAAAGTGCTAACTGTACCCTGATCTATGAAAAACATACTCTATACTGCTGGAATTATCACATTGTTTGAGTTCATTTTCCTTTAGGATGAAAAATGTAAAGTGGTTGAAACATTTTTTAATTCCTGATATTCTTCATAAATAAACTGAAAAATTGTCAATACACAAAATACAGTGAATTTTAAATTATCTGCACTCCTTATATGAGATCTTATTAACTGAGTTATTCTCCTTTCTTTTTTAAGATTTGCAATTGTTGCAAATGCAGTCCATTATTTGCAAAATATCTTTACTGTACAATGTATCGGGTGGCCATAATTAAACAGGTGGTGTTTGGAGCGCGACAAGCAAAAAACTGTTGGGCCCAAAAAGGCCAAATTTGGCGTTTATACTATTCAGACCATGAGATTACAATTTTGCAGAAAAAAATGTTTTAGTTTCGAATATCGCCACCAAAGGAGAAACTGGTGCTGTACACTGACAGCCGCCCAGTGACAGATGACAAATGTCATCAGGCGTATGAATATAAGTCTCAACACGAGTGGTATCGATCAGTTCGATCTGCTTGACATTGTTGTGAACATTACTATACGCAATACTGGTTTACCTGATTGTGCACTGCTCGTAAAGTTTTATTACCAAAATAACAGTAATGCGTCCATTGCACTACAGTTATAACGAAGAGCCTACGGAAAGGTCCCATGACTATTACCAATTTGCGAAACATGATCTCATGTTTTGAAAATAGCAGATTTAACAAGTGTAACCAGAATGCGGACATAAACCGGTATCAAATGACGAAGTTGAAACTGTTGCAACTTCTGTAGTGGAAGCAAATGCTGCATACAGATCTAGCAGTGCTCGGGCAGTATCCAGGCAACTGGCGATATGCCATATTCAACTATATGGAAATGCATGTGCAAATTTCTGAATTCTATCCTTACAGACTGGCCAAGTCTAACAATTGGTTCAAGGAGATGCGGAAATGTGCCTGCATTTCTCTCACCTGTTCCTAGTTCGGATGGAAGTGGACAATGCATGGCCTTGGAACATTTTATGGAGTGATGAGGCGCATTTTTATCTCAGCAGCACTGTCAATACCCACAACTGTCGGATTTGGGCTACTGAGAACCTCTTGCTATTGAGCAGATGCCGTTGCATCCACTGAAGGTCACAGTGTGGTGAGGCTTTACTGCCTCCTTCATAATTAGTCTGCACTTTTTTGAAGACCTGCAACCAACAGGACCAGTGACTTGTTCTGTCACTGCAGCGCAATATCAACGGATGCTGCAAAATTTCGTTATTCCATAATTTCGACAGCATGAATGTCTTGACAAGAATGTGTTCATACAGGATGGAGTGCCCCCTCACATAGGATTGACAGGGCAGCAAGTTCTACATCAGCATTTCACCAAAGACCACATAATTAGTCGAGCATTCCTGACGATGTGGCCCGCACATTCGCCTGATCTCATGCTATATAATTTTTGGTTGTGGGATTACTTGAAAGCATCGGTTTACCAGTACATTGCTTCATGTGAGACTGCGGTCCACAGTAGAA
The DNA here is from genome assembly GCA_023159025.1 of Thereuonema tuberculata. Classification (NCBI taxonomy): domain Eukaryota; kingdom Metazoa; phylum Arthropoda; class Chilopoda; order Scutigeromorpha; family Scutigeridae; genus Thereuonema; species Thereuonema tuberculata. The sequence continues at coordinate 9,536,730 of JAFIDM010005346.1, forward strand.
TCTACGATCTGCAGATTTTGGACAACATGTGCAAGGACAACATGTTGAACCATATGTGTAACTAACTAACAATAAAACCTATTGTTAACTATATGCTTTTTGTTTTCTTTCCTATGTATGATTAGCTCACATACAGCACCAGTTTCTCTCCTGGTGGCGACATTCGGAACTGAAAAATTTTTTCTGCCAAATCATGATCCCATGGTCTGAATAGTATATACACCAAATTTGGTCCGACAGTTTTTTGTCTATCGCGCTCCAAACACCTCCTGTTTAATTATGACCACCTGGTATATTAACAGACTTTAAAGCTGTGCATTATAGGAGATCAGTTAATGATCATTTCTAGTTGCTGTTACTGGTTGATTTATGCATTCCCTCAATTCACGTTTCAAAAATTATAATATTGAATAAGTTTATGTATTAAAATGAAAGTTGTAGTAAGATTTCTAAAAAAAGTGTGTAATTGTAAACTTGGAAATGGAGTTAGAAATAATATGCCAGATTGGATGAATAACCTGCCAAGATAGTGAACTGAATAGGGGAGACAATTATTGGAAACTGAAAAAGAATAGTTATTTCCAATGTTTTTCGCTATGTCAAATTTGCTCTCTGGTTTTAGTATAATTAAACTTAACGTTCAATCATCTGTACAGAAAACCTTCAGGAATAAGTAGAGTCAGTTTCTTTTATACTGTTTCCTTATTTTTCTTTATGGGAAAGTTTCTTATTATCCAAATTTACTGATATCGGAAATGACTGGAATCCCAATTACCTCAGCTTACTGAAGTTATAAATTGGTACTTAAATAAGCATCTTTAACGAATCATAGAATAAGTAATTTATTATAAAAAACTAATGATCTTAACAACTACTTACACAATATTTTACAGAGATGTAAATTTATAGTGGAAAACTTCAAAAACTCTTGTGAAAAAATTACAAGATTTCAGTAATTCAATAATAACGTATTAATATATTAACTTTATCATTAATTAGATACCTTCTTTGTTAAAAACAATGTTTTACAACATCACTTTAAATCTTTATAATAACAGTTTTCATGTTCAAATTCATAATGTTGTCTGAAAAAGCAGAGAAAGCCATCTTGGTGAAATATTGGTATGTAGTTATGATCATTAGTTTGCTTATAATAAATTACATATTTTTTTTTTTATTCTTTGTAATATTAATGTCATCAAAATAATATCAAATAGGCCTACTGATACTCAATTGTGCAGTTTAACTTGATTCCACAATTTTATTCAAAATACTTCAGTTAACATATTAAATAACAGAAATTAGATTTTTATAATTTTTTATATAAATTAAGAAACAAAAAGAAATACAACACAATAATCTTAAAAAAATCCTATTCTACAATTAAATTAATTTAACCAATATCCCTTTTTAATAACAGTGTATAAGTTCATTAACAATTTCTATACTTAACATAAGTCGACATTTCCTTGGTATCGATGTACAAGTCTGTTTCTATCTATAGGGGATGTAACAATTTTACACCAAGAATATCCGTAGGGAAATATACTGAAAAATATACCCACCATATAATTTATCAATTAGTCTTTAAACTAACCAAGTCTATAATGTTTAAGCCAAACCTGGTATCTTATTTCAGACAATACATTTTTAAAATAAAGAAAACAAAAAATGTAATGAACACCTTACCACATATAAAAATGGCAAAACCATCCTTTAAAACTACTAAAATTTCCTATTTTTCTTTTGCAGTGCAAAGGCTATTTTTTTTAATTGTTATTATTCATTTATTATAACAATTTGTTAAATTAAATAGTATTGATTGTACACTACTTTCTTGAAGTATTCATAGCCTCTCAATAATTTGCCAATGTTCTTTCCCCAAGATGAATTACCTTAGGTATTTTGACAGTGCCAAAGCATATGTTTTTCATAGTAGTCTTTTTTAGGCTAATTAAAAAAAAAAAAAAGAAGAAGAAAAATGTGAATGTTATCAACATTCCAGTCTGAAATGCCCAATGTCGTAACTTACGATTCTCCATTACTTGAGTCTCCATCCATTCGTTACTGGAATTTTAATCATTTTTAAATGAAATTAATGTTTAGTCTGGTTGTCTTCTAATCTAAATTTAAAATCATTTCATGATGATCATCTCACGTGTATTTAATGCCGTACTATCTTGTCAGCTTGCAGACAACTGTTTTCGATAAACACTTATAACTTATCAGAAGTTAAGAAACAATTTCTAGAAAAGGGATTTTTTTTATAATATAAATGGAATAATATTAATACACATTATTAATAAAGAAAAAGAATTAATAAACTTTAATTGACAGTATAAAGCTTCATAAATAGTTTCACTTTGGTATTAATAGCAAAGATCAATCTCTACGAAGAATCTTGACTGAACCTAAATAATTAAAACTAGCAATTAAAATAACTAATAGCCTGCAGGAGTGAGTACATTTTTTAGTTCCACAAAATACGTCACAAAAAACAATCTCAAGCATTTTTGAAATGTATGTCACATCAGATGACTTTGAATTATACTTGGCGAATGCTTAAATGTTTCCCTTCTCATTTGAATATACCCTCAAAAAAATGTAATTTATTATCACGAATCTGTTGTTACACCTGCATGAGTTTTAATGTGATCAGTTAAAGCCGATGTGGTATAAAAGTTTTTCAGGCAATGATGACATTGGTGCAATCTTTCTTCTGCGTGTCGCTTCATGTGTTTGTTTAGAATTGACTGAGATGAAAAGTTTTTGAAGCAGATTTCACATTGATATGGACGAGAGGAATGAATCTCTATGTGAGACATCAACAAAGATGATGTAGTAAAAGACTCTTGGCAAAGATTGCACTTGAACTCTTCATTATCTTGTGTTTCGTCATCACAAACATGCGAGCTCAATTCTAATGTGGATCGGAACTCTTTCTTACACAAACAACACTTATTCACTTTTTCGCTGTGCTGTGTCTGTATGTGGATTACTAAATCAACTTCTTCTGAAAAGCATTTTGTACAGAAATCACATCGATATGGTTTGCGTTCGTTGTGTTCACACTTCACATGGGATTCAAGTCGTTTTTCAGTTGGGAATCTTTTCGCACACAAATCGCATGGAAAGGGCCGGTCTTCTGAATGCAATCGCATGTGTTTTTTTAATTTTCCTGAACTTGAAAAGCACTTCTTACATACCTCACATGGAAAGGGGCGTTCTCCAGTGTGAGAACGGCGATGTATTGTCAAGGCATTGGAGCGAGTAAAACTCTTTTCACAGATGTTGCACTGATAGGGACGTTCACCTGTGTGAATGCGAGTGTGTTCGGTCAAAGAGCGAGAGTCCAGAAAATCCTTTAAGCAGAATTTGCACTGGAACTCCTTCACATCAGAATGACTTCGAAGATGTTTTGTGAGATTTTTTGGATTTGTAAAGCTTTTTGAACAGACATCACATTCAAATGACTCACCAGTATGGATACGCTGGTGTAGAGTTAACGTTGTTGAATGCGAAAAACTCTTTTCGCAGTAGCTACACTGAAATGGACGTTCACCAGTATGGGTACGATAGTGCCGACGCAAGTTTGAAGAGATATTGAATGACTTTTCACAGTATGAGCACTGGAATTTCTTTTCACCTGTGTGTGTGCTTACATGTCTTGACAGATTAGATGATTTCGAAAAGCATTTGCCACATAAGTTACAGGAGTACGGTTTCTCACCAGTATGGGTGCGCATATGAGATTCCAGTTCTCGTGGCCAAGTGAACATCTTTGAACAAAACTCACATTTGAATGGCTTTTCTCCGGTGTGAAGACGAAGATGTCCTGTCAAGTTTGATAGCTGTGAGAAGCTCTTTGGACAGAGTGAGCACTGAAACGGGCGTTCTCCAGTATGAATGCGCATGTGTGACTGCAAACCTGACGACTGTGAAAATCCTTTCTGGCAGACATCACAACGATAAGGAGTTTCTCCGGTATGCACTCTCAAATGTCGTGTCAATGCAGATGACGATGCCAATGTCTTGGAACAGAAGTTGCAGGAAAATGGTCTCTCTCCAGTATGTGTACGCAAATGCAGACTCAAATGCGCCTTCTGTATAAATCTCTTCGAACAAATGTTACACTGAAAAGGTCTATCCCCTGTGTGAATCCTCTTATGCTGTTTTAAGGCTGAAGTATCAAAGAAACTTTTCATACAGACATCACACTGAAAGAGTTTTTCGCCCTTGTGCAGTCTTAGATGAGATCTCAGATCGCGAGAACGCAAGTAACTTTTAGGGCAAAATTCACATTTAAACTTTTTTTCGCAACCTAACTTTGCAAGTACAACATCGTCGGTATCATCTGGTACAAAGTCATTCATGCGAGAAGGAGGGCAATTCGCAGCTTGGTTTCCCGAAGTTTCTCCTTCTTTATAGGAGGCTTCACATAAGAAGGAAACATCCTGAATTTCACTGTTATTTGCTACTTCTACCGGATGTACAGACATTATTTCCGTAATCTTTCAGAAACGAGATCCAAAGTTCCTTTCTTAAGACTTACATGCAGATACAAAGAGCACCGATCGTTTTCTATATCTCAATCTTGCCAAATTATACTAAAAATTATTCTTCGAAATCAACAGATTAATAACATTTAAGGCAATGCTGTGAAGTCTCTGATTTACATAAAATAAAATAATAAACTGCAATGAAAATTTGATTTCGTTTGTTCCTTTCAAATTAATGAAGTCTGATAATGAAGATTTACTAATCTACCGTTAGATGACGCACATAGCTTCCGTTTCCGTCTTCCCTAAAACCTGAAACTGAAGTTCTTTCCTAATAAGTAAAGTACTTATAGTAATGTTTACTTATTAGTATTATAATTAACAAAACTTCGAATTAATTAAAGCTTTAAATAGAATGATTCTACAAGTTCTGTAAATCATTTGCTATTTAGTTAAATTGTCTAGTTTTCTATTTCTGTTTTCTATATTATTAATGTCCTGATTATAATTTATAATTTTCTTTCTTTCTTTTTATATATATTTATATTTATATATATATATTTTATTTTAATTACATATATATTTATTTATATTTTTTTAGGTCATTTTTAGGTTCTCCGAACAGCTCGTTTCGAGTTTTTATATTTCGTCATATTTACTACATATTTTTCAACATAGCAATGAAAGGGAATCGGCTTAATTGAAAATAATTAGACCAAGGTATTAAATATTCTTCTTGGCTGAAGGACATTCAGAATCACAAACCTCTATTCTAAGATTTTAACAATGGCTTAGAGGAGGAAATTTTTTTTCTTAATCTCCCATGAAAATTTTGAAAATTTTAAAATTATTTTTTATTAATTATTTCTATTTTTTAAGTCTTTTTTCTCTTTTGAAGATTATTTTTTTCTTTTATTAGTTATCAAAAATGTCTTAGAATCCCGGCTACAGATAATTTAAGCTAAATGTTTTCATTTTAATTCTGATTTTCATTTTGTGCTTACTTCTGTGTGTATATATACAGCATACAAGTATTAATTTACTTCTTCTTAAACTTTTTCATTTTCATTTTTTAATCATGAAAAATTAGGTATCATATTTAACGGAAATGAGCAGAAAGAATATAAAATTACCGGAAACACTTACAATTTCCGGTTGTCACGCATTGCTGCCGCTAGTGAGCGCTTCCCTCCCAGTTTCAAATCAAAATGGCTGGCGTATCTGTAGATTTGGCGTTGACGATTTAATATCCACCCGTTTCTGACTTAACTACGCAGTAAATATGCCGAAACGAAAGGTAATAAGGGAGACAAAGGTTCCATCGTTAATGTTGGAGTTAATGAGCTAGAGCTTAGTAAAATTAAAATAAATTAAAAATGATGATTGCTGAAAATGATGTCCATGTAAACATACAGAAATGGGCTTGGCCACAATTGCCATCAATTATAAATATCTTCTACTTTATACACAAATCCACGTTGTTGCATTTACATTTAACTAAATCAAGCTAATACATCATACTTTTCGTAAGTCATTTTTGCATATTCTGCGACCTTATTTTGGTAGCGAGTCCAAGAAAACAAACCAGTCCAGGGATGTTTACAAAATCAATGAAAACCACTTGCTGTTGGTCAACAAACGAGAAGATATGGATTAGCTTTTTTTAAACCGTGTTTATAAATCATGAATTGAATGAATTACGTGTTGGTAGGAAATAATACCATGGTGTTTAATAGAGTGCCGTGCATTTATTTTAGACGGAAGTCTCCAGTTGTTTCACTTTCTGTTCTTATATATACAGGGAAATTGAGTCAAAATGACCATCAAGTTATTTTAGACTAGATGAGATAACAATTCATAAAGCCTGAGCATCTATTGATTTAAAATGACTCTGAAACAAACATTGCAGAATTGCTTTGCTTGAACCAAAATAGCAGTTTCAGGAAATTTTTCTTGTTCATTTTATTTAAAACATTAAGAATATTAATAGACTATTAACTGTTTCCATAAAATTACTGGGAGAAAAAACAAAAGCAATCAAATTGGTTATAGACTTACAAATTTAAACGAAATTTTAAGCTTATTATAATACGATTTTTGTTTTATTTATAATTATATGAATTTTTTTGCTGTATTAGTTTTATTGAACTATAATTTTAGCTTGTTTGACTTGATAATTCGTGGTAACTATTGACAAAAATTTGTCTATTAAAGAAGTAATTATTAAGAGAGGAGCTACTGACTTCTGTATGTAGATTTCTACATCTAAATGTTTCACCATCCACATTCATTAATGCAATATTTATTTAAAATTCTCAGCCATCTTGAATTAATTTTATTAATTTTTGATTCTTGGTTTCAAATTATTGCTGTAGCAGTTTTAACAAATTATTCAGTGAATGCTTTTGTATAGAATGCAAAGGCTAGGCTTTCAGTAACCTTTAAAAGTCTGTAGCAAAAAGTTTGCAAATTTTATTACAAAATGAGATAAAAGCAAATATAGGACAAATGAGTAGAACTGTGTAAGTTATCATCGCCAAGCAAGTTATGTTCAAAGTATACAATTAGTGAAGCCATTAATAAGACAACAATGATGCATAAACCTTTGCCTGGCCCACCAATGATTTTGATTTCCTAGAACAAGAAGGTTTATGTGCATATATTAAAATACCGTATATGCTCCAATAGATGCCCCCGGCGTTTATTTGCAAAACTAGCCTCGGCTCCCGGCGCTTAATAGAGACCAGCTGCTATTAGAGGCCGGCCATTATTAACAAAAACCTTCAGAACGCAATATTTTTACACATAAATACTGGCTAATATTACAAACAGCTACTTTATTTGAAATTCACATGCTACATAAGACTGTTTAAAGATGTCTTTCTGTACCTTTCGCTGCTATTCGTCGCCCGAATCCGCTATGATGGGCGGCAGCCTCACCGGAAGTTTCTTTCGCGTATTCTACCCCACGAATCTTAAAGGCAATGTCATATGACCGTTTCGGCGGCATTTTGTAAGGCAATGTACCGTAAGATATTACGCACATCTATAAAGATACAGACGCTTACACTAGTACCGGTAGGCAAATATCAAAGACTCGGCTACTGTCAGAGACCGGCTACTATTTGGCTGTGTCCCCTCTGCAGCCCGGCGACAATAAGAGCCTCGGCGCTTATTGGAGCATATACGGTAAACAGAAAAATTAAAATTAAAACGCATAAGTACAAGAGAATAAAGAGGATTAAAATGATGGTAATTAACCGACACTTTCGAAATACTGAGCATAATCCATTGTCAGGGAAGGCACAAACATATAGTACAGCATATATAGTGGGACTAAGGAGGTTTAGCAGTAGTGATGGGTGTTTTGCCTGCCGGTAAGTTGTAGCCTTTAAGTTGGATTATGTAGAAAGATTCAGCTAGGAGGCAGTGGGATAGTTTATTGTGGTGGGAGAGGACCTACATCCCTATCATCGATGGGCAAAATACCCATCACTATTGCTAAACCTCCTTAATCTCTTCATTCCCACTTTGCGATGTCCTATATGTTTGTGCCGTCCCTGATGATGGAATACGCTCTGTATTCCAAAACTGTCGGTTAATTACCATCATTTTAATCCTGTAAATTCTCTTTATACAAGTGTGTTTTATTTTCCTTTTTTCTTTATTTTGATCTCCTAGACAGAGAAAGATTTGTACCATAATTTTCACATGAAAGAAAACTGTTCTTTAATCCCTCCATATGATTCAAGAGTTCCATTATCTTTTATAAAGATCCCATTTGTTTTTTGAATTTTTCCAAAAATATTTCCTTTGTTATTTAAACAGCTGTCAATTAGTGAAAGATTAGTCTCATCTGTGGTTTGTATGCAACTTCTAAAAGATATATTTCAATATAAAATTTTAGTCTTGTATCATATCAAAATTTCTCTTTATAGCCTTTACCATATACGTTTACAGTTGATGATTATTGAAAAAAATAGCAAGTACATTAACATATCCCTGAACATTGATGTGAAAACAAACCTATTCTTGTGTAGCTATTTATTGGGAAGAGTCACCCTCCTGACATATCTGAAAACAAGTTTGTGTGCATTTATTCATCTTGGAACTACAAATGTATCTTTTTGCTTGTTTTTGCAGCTGCAATGAAACAATTGTCATGAATTCTCTTCCATCATTTTTTTCCCTTCAATAAATGGATTGTTAGGCATTCAGTTTATAAATAATAGGCTTTCACAATACAGACAGTCCCCAGGTTACGTACGAGATATGCTCCTGAGAACATTCATAAGTTGGATTTGTATGTAACTCGTTCCCTGATGAGCAGTGCTTGTACGGTAATAATAATAATAACAACAACAATATTATAATTGCTGATATGTGGTAATGATAACAATAAACACTTGGCAACATGTGCTTTGGTCCTCGACCTGCCATGTTGTCTTAGCTGGGAAAACCCAAGAAAAGAAACATGTATATAATAATAATAATAATGCAGTACTGTATTAATAAGTTACAGAAACTATTGCGTGGCCATAAGAGTAAACAGAGATTCACAAAATTGAATAAAAAAGTAAGACAAAAGTGATGCTGTGCATAAGCGACCGTGTAAACAATGAGACTAACCTCTAGCATTAAAATGAAGCACTAACGAACCATTTACGCCGTAAGAGTTTGTTTACATGTGCAGAAGAAACTAGTTCCCGAATTATTAAATGTAATTATTTAATTATAAATTATCATGATAGAGAGTCTTGGGACTCCGTTCATAAGTGTGGACATTTCGTAACCCGGGGACCGCCTGTACTCTCATTATTATCGCTATCCTTCGGATTTTCAATAAATATGAAATCTGAACTCATCTACTCTTTATTAAGTTTTACATTTTGGAATAAATATATTACAAGATATTTCAAAAGGAGTAAAACATAGTGAAGTTTTAGTCTTCAATATTTCATAGTTCATAAGTTGATGTAGTTTTAATTGAGGTTTAAAAAGCTTTTCTGTGACTGACTGCTGCCGTTAGTCTTTTGGTGTTCTAAAGCAGGGAAAGTAAATGAAATTTATGACAGATAGGAACTGCTCTTCACAATTTCAAAAGTAAAAGGAAATACATTAAATTTTAAAAGAATTGTGATTTGGTTTATGCGATTATACTAAAAAAGACAGAAGTCACAAATTATGTTGCAAAGGACTCCTAGTATATTTTACATGAAAAAAAAAGAAAAGGAGGGGGGGGCTTTATAAAGAATTTTTTTTTAAAGAAAAGTCTTAAAGAGTTTGTCTTTCTGTGATGAACTTTTCTAACCATCACCGAATGTTCTACCGCTAGCATTGTTTCTCCTATCACACCAGTGAAAGAAGCTCTCCAGTGTTTTCAGTCAGTCCTACGATATTCCAAATAGAAATACTAGAAATTCTTACATTAAAAATAAATAAAACAAATAAAGATCTTTTAATCTGCTTTAGTTGATCTTAATCACGGCAGAGCTAGATGCATATAAGATTGGTTGAATATCAAATTCAAATTGCCACCAGAAAAATTATACTAATAGGACATTGGTAAAGATTGAAGATTGGCCACAAAAGATAGAAAAATAATTCTGTAGTTTTCAGTGTTCTGTAGATATTTAAAAAAAAATGTGCATCTTCACCATTGATTGTATTATTTACTGAAATTTTAAAGATTGCAAATAACTTTGTAATTCTTTTTCCCATATATTAAAATTCAGTAAAGATGGTTGTGGAGTTACTGGGTTGATATAAAGATGAAGTTAAGAAATTAAGTATATTGAGACTAGAACAAGAAAATTACTACCAAAATAGAAACAATAGTGCATCTTGATACTGGTTCTAATGAGATAATTGAGCATTTATAGTGATAGAACATTGAACAGTATAATAAAGAAATATCATTTTGAGTACCTTTAACTGCTCACTTCCGAAAATGTTTCAAGAACATATAATATTGATAAGATAAAAAGAATAAAAACACACTTGAAGATAAAAGATGAATATTTTCCTACAGTTTCAAACTGCACTTCATCAAGAAAAAGGATGGCATCAAAACATAGAGTATGACAAAACAAAACATGTAGATATCCAAAGATAAGCTTAACATTTGATTTTAAGGCACAAAAGAAGACAAAGAAAGTCTCTGTTGTAATGCTACCAAATTGTTGCTCATTTATTAATAGAAAGCTTGGTGTTCTTATTAAATACGTTATTTCAAAGGAGTTTAAATAAAATGGTATCTTTTTAATTTTTTTTTATATAATTTAATTTTTCATTTTACTTCCAGAGAGTAGAATCCAGTTCGGAATCGGAAAGTACAAGTGCTGACAGCGTAACTTCAGAATCTTCTGAATTGGCAAAGTCAGTAGTGACTCGTCGGAGATCCAACAATAGTAAGACTGGGGATGCCCCAAAAGATAGTAAGTATTTTGTTTATTTATGAATTGCAGCACTTTTTATGAAATATTAAAATGATCAAACAAACTTATGCAATTTAATATTTAAAACAACTACTTTAATATTGAAAACTCCTTACATAACCCGAGATATTTCGAAGGCTTAATCAGCCTTCTTCTTCAACCTCCTTCTTCAAGCCTTTTACATTATGGGACGAAAGAACATCTCCTTCCTTCCCAAACTAAAATGCACAATCAAAAAAATTTAGAAACTCCAAATTAACAAACAAACACGTGAAGCATTCTTTTAATAATGTCTGAATCTATGATCTTTGTCCATTTACTGTAAATAATGTCCAAATTGTTGTTTTCAAATTGCAGAAATTTGATTGTCGTTTTGTCTAAAAAATTTTTCAACCGCTGAATAAATTATAAACTTTTTCAAAATGCAAAAATAGTTATCTTTGAAGAAAATCAAATTTAAAAATCTTCACCTTAACTTAGAAATTCCTCTAAACTTCTTGGTTGTGTAAAAAACTCTTCACCTTAAGCCTCTATTTCTTCATTACTCAAAAACAAATAAATTCTTCGTACTAATATTTAAAACAACTACTTTAAATATTAGTACGAAGAATTTCTTTGTTTTTTGAGTTATGCAATTTAATTTTGATTTTATACTGAATATTCAAAATTTGCTTTAGAGTAAAGCAAAATGAAAATTAATTAAATGGAGTTAGCATTCATTTGAGAAAATGGATCAATTTAGTGAAATTAAGACTGTTCTGAAGAAGAAGTGAAATGTCAAATAGATGGTTTTGATTTTCTCCTTTTTGTCTTCACGAATATTTTGTATTTTCTTGACTATTAAAATCATGAAGATAAGTAATCATTTTTTATGTGAAATAAAAATTCCCTTTTCTTCTTTCCATAAATAATTTAAATTTAGCATTAGAATAAATGACATCTGTGAAAATGATAGAGGCTTCTGAAATAAATCACGACTACAAAACTGAACTTCTTTAGCTTCTCTGTTGTTTGTTCTTTTTGTTAAAAAGATGCCAAGATTTTGTAGCAAAGGCAGATTCCTTCTGTTGTTGTACATTGATAAATCATTTAATTTTTCAAAGTTGATCAGTTTTTCTATCAAATTTTTATTTCCATACAAAATAAAGATTAACTATGCTATGATAAGTATTTTGTTTTTAGTATTGACATTTTTTGATTTTTTTTTTTGAGAACATTATTTTGATGAACAAATTCTTCAGTAACCTTTTTGTCTTAATGATATAATACAAATAAACATTAATACATGAGATTTGTAAGTGTTCCACATTAGCAGTTATTTGTAAACTGAACCATCTTTATTATATTTTACAAACATAAACTCATTTTCCTCTCCACCTCATTTGAGTCATGAAGTTCATGGATAATCAACAGTTAGTCATTTCGCTTGTCCAATTCCTTCAACATTAGGGCTTAATAGCCCATATGTAATCAAAATGGACCTATTTTTAATTAAACTGTTTCAAGCATTACAGAAACTGACTAACTCTCTTCAGATATAATAAACTGTCTAAATGTTAAAAAGGAGAATTTCATTAATTTTATTTTTATTATTATTCATCTTTCAATATTTGTTCAATGTAATTACACTACTGTTCACAAAAAACATAATGTCTGTAAGGAGTCGAGTTATACAAAGTCATCATTTTTTACAGGATATGTTCAGTAGGCAATTCAGAACAAGTGATTAGCAGCTTGGTATCATAGGTAATAGTGGGCCGCAGTTGATTTCACCTGCTTTAGCTTCGATTCCAAAACTCATTAAGTACTGCATTTAGGTATATCAGATCGCTCAATGTCACAGATCGTATACCGGCTATTATTCTGTTGGTTGGGTCGGTATGTAAGTGCTTGATCAGCAGTGGGAAAGGATGGCTCGTTGTCATGTAAGACAGCTTTACATTCATATTAGTGAGTTCAACAGAGGTCGCATGATTAGCATAACAGACTACAATTATTCTTTCCGGGAGATTGCCTGTCGTGAGGGGCACAGTGTGTCCATTGTGAAAAGAGTATGCAGGGATTGGAATGGAGAAGGACATTGGACACAAAGAGAAGGTTCTGAATGTCTTAACAGACAATGCCGAGAGACAATCCTCATCTCATGGATATTTCTTTGTGTGACCATTCTGCACCATTATCGGCATTGATGCAGCAGTGGTGAACTGTAACACATTCTTTCATGTCAGCTTTAATAGTTCATCGCTGGTTATTACAGTTTGGATTGCAGACTCATTGGCACCTTCTCAGGCTTACTTTGACAATCTCAGCAATGGACAGCCAAGCTGCAACACTGTCTTGAATGAAGGTACAACAAATAGCATAATATTGTGTTTGGATGAATTCTGCTTCTGTTTAGGTCAAAATGATGGCCTCTTTCTTCATCTACAGACAACAGGGATGAGATGTCTGGAAGAGTATTTGGACCAGGTATACCACACCAACAATAGGATTTTGGCTTGGGGTGCTATTGGTTATGAATGCAGATGTCCTCTTGGGACAGTCCACACCTTCATAACAAGTGCCTGTTATGTCCATGACTGATTACCCTTCTATATCTGCAGGATGTTTCCAGGCCATATTTCAGCAGGACAATATCACACTGCATGTTGCAGCAACAGCATGTGCCTTCTTCAATGATAACAATGCCGTGCTGGCGTGGTCGTGCGGTCTCGGCGGCGGCCAGCCGTGGAGTCCAATGCGCCAGTACCTGGGTTTGAATCCCGGCAGTGGCATGGGTGTTTCACTTTCCTTTCTTCTGTGTTGTTCGTTTCTTCCCCTGGTGTTGGCGCCCCCTTGCGGTATCTAGCCTATAACTCCTCTGGTAGGAGAGCGTCCAAAACCTGCACGGGTGTTACAGGCGATTAAATAAAAAAATAAAATAAGTGATAACAATCTTCCACTTCTGATATGGTCGACTATAGTGCTGTTTTTATCACCCATACAGCTCAAACTCTGGGACATGCTCAAACAATAAGTGCAGAGGTACAGTAATCCGCCAGCAACTCTTTGATAAACTTTGGATGCAGCTCAATACAGCCTGGATGGCTATTCCATGGACATCATTGAAACATTATTTGATTTGATGCCTTGGCATGTACAACAGGTGATACATACCAGAAGTGGTAACACTGATTATTAGGTACATCGTCACATCTGGTACGTGGTTTCCTGGGCTGCTAATCATTTGTTCTGTATTGCCTAATGAATGTATCCTGTAAAAATCAAAGTTGTAGCTCAACTCCTTTCTGTGTTTCATGAACAGTTGTGTACATAATTGACAATATTTGCCTGCAGTTAAAGGTCATCTTGCTATAAATTTGTATAAAAATATACAAATTTGCAGGGGTTTTAGATAAACAATTATTGGAATATGTTAACTTCCTATTTTTACTAAGAAACTTCACCTACATGTTAATTTAATTTGGAGTATTAAAAAGAAGTTTAATTTTAGAAGTGTCTTTATAGAATTGAACCTTTCAAATGTCAAATTCAATTAATATCAAATTTTCCTGTTTATATATATATATATATATCCAGATTTTAATATTTTCAAAACTTTGTAAGTCCCTTCCTTCGAAAGAATATTAAGAAGGCTTCAATAGACTGATAGCATTCGTAAAGTGACTATTAAAAATCATCAAGATTAGAGAAGAGACTATTTCAAGGCTTACAAGTTGAACAAACCACATAAACTTATGAAACTCAAAATCGACAGACATGCTCAGGCATATAGTTTTTGCAAGCCCCAGTCACTGACGATGCAAAAGAATGAATGAAGAATATATGAAATAGCTTGCTAAATTCATATGCTATTTATGGATGCCTTGATATTTGCCTTTGTAAATGTCTTGCTTGCACTGATGGAAGAAACCCTTTTAGCCTAGAGAAGCCCTCTGACTTGAAGATGGATTTGTTCCAGATGTGAATGAAGCAATTTGTATTGTTGAATTAAAAGATTCGGACAAAAAACTAAAGTAAACAAGCACAGATAGTTCAGTGCAACTTTTTCAGACTTTCGGCATTTTTGCAAGACTATATAAAACATAGATCAATGGAGCCCTATTTTCAATAGAGTTCTTCTCATATAGTTCAGCCTGAGCCCAATTAAATGTTTTGCTTGAGAATTATTGTATTTGCAGGGTACAGCGTAGACAATAGAAAGATTTTTTTTTTTTTGCAAATTTGGGTTTATAAAGCTCCAAAATGTTAAGAAAACTTAAAAAAAAAAAAATGGATATATATGTAGTACTATTGAGAACCATTGAGTAATTGATGACTTTGAATGAAGAGGCATCAATGTTATAAATCGAATTGTTCTGGAGCAAGGAGAGATCTGTAGTATCACTCCACAGGAAATATATATTCATTAATGCAGACATATGATGATGGGTGGTGGAAGTACTGCCCGAAACATATACCAATTTAGTGTTTTAAATTTTAAATTTGTTATTTCAAAGTGAATTCCTGCTATTTTGGAAAATTCTGAAAATGGTATGTAGACGATAAACTGGCAGCTGATTTCTTATGAGCACTGGAGATCGTTTCAAATTTAAATTGAAGTCAGTACTCAGCTGAATATGATTTTTGTTGCCTAATACAGGATCTGTCCTGATGAAACTGCCATGAAGCTTTGTCATCAATTTTATTGTGATAAAACTGACCATCATTGTAAAATATTTAGAATTTGTAAATATACTGTTGTAGTGAAGCAGCAAATAGTCTTCAGTGAATGTTGCCAGTCTCTTTAGATACTTTATAGACGACGTCACGAAAGAATCATGTTAATGAATAGTTAGTCTGGAATGATCTAAAATACCGAAAAAGGTATGCGAAGTTTTATGTAAAAAAAGAATATATTTATTTTTCTTGCTTTAAAATACTTTAACTTTTTTAACAAAAAACAAATTATCACCAAATGTATCATATAATGGGGTGTACAACAAAGTTGTCTATTTCTATATTCTGAAGTAATTTGAAATGTTTTTTTGACTCCTTTCATTAATACACCATCAAATACATGAATTGCAAAGTGCTCATTAATGAACCTTTGTAATCTGTATTTTTTATTTATTGTAATCAAGATTGAAAGGGATCAGATGAATTTGGAATTAGTAAAAGTGTTGAAATGGTTTCTACCATTGATTTTTAATATTGAGTGTGAAGAGGGATTAGTATCTTTTTTTAACAAATTGGGAAGTAATTTTAAGGTAGGAATGCCTCCAACTAGTGGGAAGTTGGAGTTGGTAGGTCTGTCCAACATTCTCTTGCTTTTAATCACTGAAAAAAATCCAATGCCCATTATTACAGAGGGGTTGGGTTGACCTGTCAGAGGATCAGCATCCCAGAAATATAGAAATACACAGAAGCTTGGTTATAACGCGATCTTTCGGATACAAGATCTCGAAGATCGCGATATAACCGAACTTTTATTACTTCGCGACGTCAAATGTCGTATATAGCATCCTATTATCGCCCACGCGATTCCAAATTGATTTAAAATGGTCATTTCGCGATTACCTACATCATTCAGAGCTATGTGAGAGAATTTTATATTTATAAATACATAAATCATTACCTTTTCAACACTTTGATGGGTTATATTAGCCAAAATCGATTTGGCGCCGCCATCTTGGCATCTTGTACAAACGACGAGTCACGTGGATCGAAACTAGATATTCATACGCCTATTAGATTACATGGGCCTCTTTACTGGTTGTCATTGGCAGAAAAATAGATCTCGATATTCATTTTCGTTAAATGAAAAAATTCGCGATTCTGGTATTTTCTTAAAAATATATTGTATTTGACGCATTTTCATGACATTAGGGTGGGTATAGAGTCTCAATTACTGTAAATAATAAGGAAGCAAGCATATTAAAATCATCTTTAATTTGATTTTAGGCAAAAAAACTGTAAATTTTGCAATTTTACAATTATACACCTTTTCCAAAAGAGAAGGGGTCCAAGACCAAATTGTGATTATCTGAATTCGCGATATAAACAACCGCGTTATAACCGAGCTTCATTGTATATACTTCATTCCCCCGCCTCCCCCCCCCCAAAAAAAAAGTAATGGTATTGATTATAAAAGGATAGACTTGAAAATTGAGGGAAAAAAAAACAAAAAAACTGTTTGCTAAGAATTGAAGGTGTAGAGCATCTTTTTGTATTGTTAGTTTTTGTAAGCATTATGAAAAATTTAGTTGTTAAATTTCTATTTTTTTTAAAAATTAATGACGATTATCTTTTGATACAGTATATTTTTTTCCTACAGAAAATTCCCGGATGTCATTACGAGGACAAAAGAAAGGCAGTCCTGTGTGTAATACTTGTTCAGCAGAGCTAAATGTAAATGGCAAACAGGAAGAACTAGTACCATGTTCCAAGTGTAGTATTCAAGGTAAATCTTCAATGGTGAATTTTCCCCTCTGATTCAGTATTGTGTTCATTCGTTAGTGGGAGACGTTTTTTTTTTGTGAATCTTTTCTGATTCTGATTGTTTGGAAGGAAAAAGTGGCTGATAACACTACATGTAGGTTGTTGTATCAGTAAATAAAAAGAAGTCAATGAAAGGCTCTACGGAACAACTATGTATTCTTTTCATATCAGATTCATATCAATTCTTGACATCAGTTTGCTCCTCTGTTTAATATTGCCTACTATCCAATTTAATGATATGCTTGATTTTGCAACTACAGTCAACTCTCGATAACTCCTACTAAATAGGGCGCGGGTCTGTCCGAGTTACAAAAAGTCTATCTTATCAAGGGGAAATAAAGTTATGCCGAAGGAACTAATACTTTATCTAAAGTAATATTATGCTTGAATGTGACGAGGTAAACAATACATATCAAATAAGACACATACACCAATAACATAGCTAGGTACTGGAAAGAAAATGTTGAGATTACAATAGGCCTATAGTACTTGCAAATTATCTATATACTGTATTGTATGTGCGGAACAATAAAATTGACACTAACTCACTGTACTCAATGTTTTAGTCAGAGTCTGATTCACACACTTTCAGTAGGCCTATTATAGGAGCATGATGGTATTGATGTGCCACTGTGATGATATTTTGCTCAGCAGATGTAGGTTTGAAGAAGCTGTCAGTCTTCTTCTGTGAATATTTTTAATGTTGCTTCCGAACAATTATCTCACGTGTAGTCCTGAAGTATATATAGAATGGCTGTAGTTCAGGGTCTGAAGTCTTATGGTGTTTAAGCGCTTGTCCGAGATGGGAGGGGTAGTAGCGCTGCATTGCAAGATCTCTGCCAGCCCCCTACATTACTTATAACATTTTTAGCCTGCCAGTATTTGGCTAGCGTGTTATTAAATAAAATTTTATTTTCGGTGTATCAGAAAATTGTTACATTCTCTTAATTTGGCATTTATTCTTCCAGTCTGTAGAAGGACTAGTTTGCACATGTTCTGTTGTTTATGGAAGGCATAATATTTTGTCATAATATCAGCAAGTTTCATTGTCAACAATCTATTAAGCAAAAAGGAATTAGCATTTGAATGCAACAATATTGTTTTTCTTTGCTGACTTAGATCAAGTTGAAAGATAAAGTTAGTAAACTGGCTAAAAATAAAAGAAAATAACTTTTGTAAGTTCATAATGCTGTTTATTTTCAGCAATTCTGTTAACCCTTTGAGGGGTCGCTGCCTGTAGGTTCTACGGGCAGCTTATTTAGATTTCCTAAATTTACGTTGTTCGGCAGTTCTCTGAGCCGAATTTCCAATTTGCTTCCCTATTAAAGGTGGTTATCTGAGCGGCAACTATGTGAGACTGTATGTTTGCTATTGGATGTGGTTTGCTGTCCGTTATATCTTGCGGAATCCCGACGGAAGTCACAGAAGTGCTTTGAAAGTCTGTGTGTAGTGTTTTCAGAACATTTGGAAATGGCTGGTTTTTATATTGTTATTACATAATTATAAAATGTAATTTTATATTGTTTAGTAATATTTTTTCTGTTTTGTAATATTCTGTAATTTTTTCTTAATAGGAATATCGTGTAAAACTTTTTTTTTGCTTCAATTTTTACTCTTCTTTGTAAATAAATTTCTGGTTTGTTATGATACTTATAATAAAATCTAATTTTACCATTTTCAAGACAAAGATTAGTTCTTTATCACTGATCTTAAGTCAATTTCCAGTTAAACTTGTGTTCGTGATACATGCACTTTGAAAATGTGCAAAAATAGCACGACCTGTGATGAAAAGTAGGGGAGTGGAGGGTGCGATCTGAAAGTGTTACTGAGGAAATCTACTTTACAGATCTGAAAAAGAACTGTAAATTAGCACTAGAATCATTGCTTGCCTATTAGAAAAGTGCCGAAAAGGGTTTTGCCCCCCCCCCCCCTTAGTAATTTTATTTGCTAATTCTTTTATTGAGAAACAGGGCAATTGTTAAGACTAGATGGGAAGTTTGAAATAAGTATAACTATTTTATTAAGTATTTGGAATGGAGAATTGATTTTTAAAATTTGATTTGGTGTTCCAGTGTTATAGCATCTTTGTGCATTGTACAATCTGCGTATCTGCTTGAGATGGTGCCAACCAGCAAGTTAGGAAAAGAGCAATGAATTGTGGATTGGAAAATTAATCTACAATCGATACAAATAATAAAGGTAGCAATCTTAAAATTTGCTGAAAATATTATTGAAGCATTGTTATTAATATAAGGATGTAGGATGTTGTCTGATATTCTTCACTGCTAAGCATACCATTAAGAATGGCGGGAAAAGAAGCTGTATCTTTTGCCTTAGTTTTACAGACGATTTGATAACTAGTGTAGTGGAGGATGACAGGTCAACTTTGAAAAACAAGAATACCTCACTGCCAGCAAAATACTTGTAGAAAACAGGGAGTCATGGAAACGATGGGCCAGAAATTAAAAATTCAAGCTACTTAATAATGCTTAATTGAATGAATGAATGAATGAATAAATATATTTTGATTTTTCTTAAAATACATTTTAAATAGATACATCTTATTTTGTTTTTGTTTTTTTCAGTAGCTATTACTTTATTTCTGTAATTGTTTCAGCTTTATATATTATCATTTTAAAAGTAATTAATGATAAATTAAGTATAGTTTATTTTAATTTTTACTGCCATCTTTACATCCTTAGGTGCTTTGATGGCAGATTTTCAGAACATCATTGCACATTGGACATTAAAATTTTAATATTCATTATACCTGATACTTATATTTTTTAAATTTTTTTTCAAGTATTGGAATATTTATTTAATTATATAACTTAATATTTATTTTTTCATTTTGTAATTCTTTTTTTTTATTATTTTTCAGTGCATCCCTCGTGCATTGGCTTTGCACTTAACAAACTGAAGTCATACAGTTGGTCATGTCAAGAATGTAAAATATGTGAAAATTGTATGACCTCAAAAGATGAGGTCAGTTTATTTTAGTATTAACAGTGTTTAGAAGTTTTATGATATCTTACATATTAATTCAAAACAATTACTTTGAAATGATAATTAATCTCGTTTTTTTTAATAAACACCTTCTAATAAATATTTTCCTGTAGAATTAATATTATTCCACAATCTGTTTAATTAAAATTAAAATCCTTTTTGCTCATTTGTTCCCTAGAGGGCGCTGTTTTGTTATGTTTTCTGAGTTGTTTGTTTGTGTTTTTCTTGCGAATGTTAACGGTCACATTGAGAAAGATTTGTATAATGTAGCAAATCGAAACGTCTGTAATTTTGATCATCATTAATTTAAATGCATTAGTATTTTGTGTGTCTGGCCTTTTATGTCTTGGTTAAAATTAAAACTTAAAAACCTATTTACTACGATAAAATTATGATAAGTCTTTATAGAAGCTGCATTGTTCTGGAAGTATTATTGGGAATATACGATTTGTTTTTTATTTTTAATTTATGAATGCTTATTTAAATTCATAATTCTTGTTATTCTTTAATAAATCAAACGTTATTATACCATTACTTTATGCTGCTCATTATTTCAAAAATGTTTGATGCTGAACTTTTTTACGAAATGTTTATTAATACCTTCTTAAACATCTTTAAATAACACAATATTTCGAAAATATAAACTATTTTCAAAATATTGTTATTTAAAGATGTTTAAGAAGATTAAGATTTTGATTTATCATTTAGTTTATTCAGAAGATTAATGTAATGATTATTAATACCATTATTGGTTGTAACCTTTGCTTTGATAACTTTCAGCCTAGTTAAGATGGGCTTAAATCGATTTCGGAATTTGGGGAATTGTTAATTAATAATTTAGTAGCAAATTCATATAGATAATGTTCCATCAAAATCTACTGGTTGCAACATAATCCTAATAATTAATTATTAAAGATTATCTGTAAACGCATCTAAATAATGACTCCTAAGTTTACAAATACTCCATTTTCAAAAATCTTAAAAGATTTACGAGAGCGATTCAAATGAAAATAATAAAAGTGTCTTTAAAAATCGGTGAACTTATGCAGTGTGATGCGATGCCATGGGCATACCTCTGCCATCATGGAGATTTGTTTTGATGCCAGAAACTGTCACTGGATGACATTAATGGCACTTTAAAAATAGCGATCCCCTGACAGCAGTGCACCAAATAGGAACATTGTTTTGTGGTACAATTTTGGGTTTCTGAGGCTACCAAACCCATCCCTCCTCATACAGTATCTTCCCATCCCCTTTATTCCCCAACTTGAAACCCTTCGATGACCATATTTTTGTAGGTACTCGATGGACACAAATTTGTAAGTGACAAGGAAGTCAAACAGGCTGTGCATGACTCACTGCGCACACTCTCAAAAGATTTGTTTGGGGTGGTCTTGCCAAAAAGGTGGGTCAAGTGCATTGAGAGGAACGGTAACTACGTTGAGAAGTAGCACAGTGTTCATTTGGTACCCTAAAAAAGCTGTAATAAAATAGTTATTGTTTTCATTTGAATCGCCCTCCTAAGTTTTGCACCAATTCAGCGCATCTTCCTATCAAACTGAATAAGAAACAGAAGGTGTATAAATTCTATAACTTCTACTACATTAACAACATTTCAAGAAATGTTGTTAATTGCTGTTGTTAATTGATGATGCCATAAAGCAGTTCTTGATACAATTGTAAATTTGTTTGATGAAATACATGTATCAAAAGTAGAGCTCTGATTTGAATCCTTTTCATTTCTGGGATAAATTGAAATGACAGTAAATCATATTAGAATAGAATATGAATAGAGTAGAATTGACTAATACCAGCTGTAATTTACTATTCATTGGTAGAAAGCCTTTGCAGATGAGTGGCATTCCTCGAAATCTACTAAGAATAAATATCAAATTTAGAAAAGAGACGGTGATGCCAATGTGAAATTGATATCTATTCACAGCTGGGAGTTTATTTAGATAATTTTGCAATCAGTTTAAAATGGCTGTGAACAGTTATAAAATAATTCTTCTTTTTTTATGATAATATTTTGTTTAACCATTCTACTGTTTTTTTTGGATTTATTTTTTCAAAAAACCTTTTAAAAAATTGTTCATTTGTCTCACCTTGTGTTTCTATATCTTGTCAATCCGTTCATCTTGTAGATAAGTGTGTCTGTAGTTGCTTAATCTTAATCCATTCTTCTCACTTTTTTTACTTCTACAAAATCACCTGTTTGTTGCCTATTAAAAAAAAAGTATGGTTAAATAAAAAATTTTAACATAATTATGTAATGATTAGATGAATTGCCTAGAACTGTAAGTCACTTGTAATTCAAATAAACACTGCTGACATATTTTAATGATTACTTACATTTAAGGCCCGTCTTCTTCATTGCCATCTTTGCGACAGAGGCTATCACACATATTGCCTAACTCCAAAACTGAAGCAGAAACCTTCAGGTAATTATTTTGGAATATTATTATTAGAGAATTACTGCTTTGTTTTAAGTATTTATGTTTTTGGGACTAAAATATTTATTTATTTACTTATTTACCTGCAAAATACCCATTCCTCTTACAGGTTACAAGGATGTGGATGAGAAAGAAATTGAAATTGTGAAATTAAAAATAGATGATTAAATTTGAAAAGTAGGCTTCACATAAAATAAAATGAAGTGATGAAAAACCCTGTAGATCCACTGAAAAACTGCTTGCATTGCACTGATGCAATTGTAAGGAATTGCTTAAAATTCTTCCGAGATGATACTAAACTATATGTAGTATCATACATGTTCAAAAATCCTTCCTAGAGGTTACATAAATTCTTCACATTCTACAAAATGTTAATTTAAAAAATGATAGGATATTTATAATAGTCTAATTTTATGGGCTTTTATTGAGTAAGTTTACAACATTTAGCTTCACATTGTGTGCTTTGAACATTAATTAATTCTCATTTCAAATGTAAAATTATGCCTTTCACTATACATTGTGTCAAATGTTAATGTATATGAAAGTGGACCAAAAAATCTCATTACTTTGCCTTTGGTTTTAAAACATGTATTGCTTTGAGACTTGCAAATAAGATTAATTATCATATGTATAAAATACAAATTTATGATGATTATGATTTAGTATTAACAATAACTGATGGATTGTTAACCATTTTAACAATAATGCTGTACATGGACACACCAAGCAGTTAAAACAAAGACAGTATTAGCATATCTAATATTTTTAACTTTGACATACTATATCAGATGTGGGCAAATGCGGCTCTTCGTTGGGTTGAGTGCGGCTCCCAATATCTCTTGAAATAAAATAGAATTTTAATATTAAAATTAAAATATTAAATTTTGAACTAATTATTTTGTGTTTTTTTTTCTTATTTTTTTATTTTCTTATATATGTATTTTTTATACTTTACATAGTAATTAAGGTGTGTGTAGAAATGTAATTAAATTTGAATTTGTATATTTAATACTATGGTGTTGCTCTTTATATATATGAAAATTCAGAATATGGCTCTCGTTGATCTCATGTATGCCTGTACTTGTACTATATGAAAGTATGTCCGCTTCTAAACTTTGGTGAAAAGTCATTGTAATCTCTTAGTAATCTTGCCAATTTATTTTTCATGTATCCCTACTCTATTGAAGGTTCATAGTAGTTTTGATAATGACTGTGAAAATAGTTTGAGGCAAAGATGACCTCCCATTAATATGAAAGCCACTGCTCCTGAGGAAATTAAGTGCATTTTAAGTGGGTTAGGATCAGATTATATCTACTTGGAGAGCAAAAGTACCTCATGGTTCAGATAATGATTTTTGACTGAGATTTCTCAACCAAAGAAAAACAAAACAAAAAATATTAAGGCATGAATACACCTGGGGAAAAGGTACTTTTGTGGAGCAACAATTTCATTTTAATGCCATTGATAACTGCAGCCTCAGTGAAGAGTCAACTTAAGAGTAGTTAAGCATCTTTTTATTTTATTTTTTATTCTTTTTTATTTTTTTACAAAGGACTTGCATTGAACATTGTTACTAGACTATATTAATCATTGTAACTTTTTTTGTGTTAACAATATAGAGAATACAGAAATACAAAATTTGAGATTGGTTGATCTAAAATTTAGATAATTTAAGACAGTATCAAAAGCCTTGAGATTGCCCCTACACCAATTCTGATTATTTTCCTGTGCACACTGCATTAAATTGTAAAAATTACGTTTCGATTACAAACACAATGCAACAATCATACAGTTAAATCTACAAATGAATAGATCACACGTTATAAACAAGATGCATAATGACTTCAACATCAGTCATATGAACAGTATTTAAGTTCTCTTTGAACTTAACCTCTTTGGTTTCATAAAATCAAATTTCAGGATTTTGTGAAATCTTTAAATGTCAGCAACGGCTCACATTTTTTACCTATCTCAATATATTCAGTTTCCTTAGCATTATGTTATATAGATGTATTAAATATCAGCCTACCATGTACATAATTTCCAAAAAGTTGTGTATAGTTGTGTTCTAGAATTAGTATCTCAGCATTTGTAATATTTTAATTTGTGGTAGAGATGACTTGTACTGCTGTTATCTTCTTCACCTATTTCCATGCAATTCAAAAGTTGACCATCACATATAAGATTAATTTTTTATCATTGTAAATTATAAATACTTGTTAACATACTGAACTATGGTGATGTGTTTTGAATGGCTTTGTTCTGTGACAAAATGTGCGTTACTTCAGTCAATCAGATAGTTACAATAGTTATAATAGACAATCAGATAGTTATGATGAAAAATGAGTTTGAATTGTGAAGCAGTTTTAATCCAGTCTGTTGCTTCCATCATCTTCATTGGAGCATTAAAGGATAAAAATTCTCAGTCAGTAAAAAAAAAAAAAGACATTAGTTATGAAATGAAATCAAAAACTGTTTCTTCATTGAAATTAGACAATTGTGAAATAATTGAGTAGACCAGTAGATAGGAAGGATTACATTAAAAATTATTTCCCATCATACAACTGGTTTTTTTTTTGAAGACCTACAGGATAGTTGCATGCGTTACCTATAGCATGAAACCGCTACTTTGTTTGCTATGTTATTCTGTTGGCTGATTCTCTCTTTCCAGTAGAAACTTTTTTTTTCCTATTTCTTGAACATAAAATGATTAATATCAAGTTTTCCTGACTTATATGGAAACATTTCTGAAATGTTTTCACTATATTAAAGAAGAAAAAAAAGTTTCAATTTTTGCTTTTTTTGAAGACAGAATATCAGTCTTATCTTTATGCTATTTTGTTGCCTTAGTGATAAATCTTGTTACTGTTTCTAAGTAAAATATTAACGCCACTTATCTTTTTTTATTAAGAAGTAAATGTTTAACTTTTTTTTTTTTTTTACATTCCTAGAAGTTTCCACCTAAATGATATTGCCAAGAAAGTAATGTGTTAGTCCCAGTTTTAGTCTTCTGATAAGGATCAGAAGACTTATATTCCCGTTTTGTCTGTCTGTGGACAAGTATCGTTAAAATATCATTAGCAACAATCACAACAATTGCAACAACTGCGTCTTTTGCATATGCAACAATCTCATTTATAATAATAAGAAAATGAAAGCAATATCAATTATATTTTCTTAAACATATCTGACGATGTTGCAAAGCATTGTGATTGGTTTACTAATCGCTATCCCTACCTTGTTTCTTATTATGTTGTTGCTAGTTATTGCTTGTTTGTTAATGATTCTTTTTTATATTTTTCAGGTAATTGGAAATGTAGCCATTGTGATGGCAGGAGCAGAGTACACTCTACAGCAAAAGTCAAACAAGAGTGTTCCAGTTCTGAAGAATCTTCAGATGTTGATACACCTGAGAAGGTGAAACAGCCGAGCCGTGTAACACGGCAAGGAAGGATAAACAACAGTAATAGAATAAAAGATTCTAATAGTGAAACTGGCAGTGATCATTCTGTGACTTATTCCCGTCAGAAAGCGAGATTGACACGCTCTCTGTTGGCTCAGAAAGGGTCAGAGAGTGAAACTGGAAGTGACTTACCCCTAACTTTAAATAGGAGGTTAAAATCAAGACAAAATAGAAAAAGTAAGTATTTTATTGTTTGACAATTGAGTTAACTTAAACATAACTGGATCGAAAACTACTTTGTATCTTGCCAGTTTACTCAGAAATGAAAACTTCTGAAATGGATACTTTACCCATTAAAATATTTATATTTATATGCTAAATTCAGCTACCAGCCATAATTATAATTTGATTTAACTTTCCCAGCACTCCTTAATAGGCATTGGAGAGAAAAAGGGGATTAGGATAAAAAAAAATATATATTTTAGAAAACAATTTTAACTGAAAAGTTATCCATTCATCCGTGCCTCTGTGGTTGATTTACTTAAAACTGATTTATTCTAGGAAGCTGAAAATCTTTAGTAATTAGGTTGTAAGTTATTAAGAGATTCCTGTTGATTTTGCTGTATGTCAGATCTGTTTACCAGAGTTAGGGATCAAAAACTACTTATCTTTGATAGCTGATGCTTTAGTAATAGATAGATATTACTGTCCTCCAAATGAGAGATGGCCGCCCTGTTTTTGTGAGATCTGCGCATGTATGATCGATTAGTCTGGTCAGGCATTTCTGTCTGATTTTATGACAGGACGCCGCCATTACGGTAAACACTTGTTACTTTGCAAAAGAGCATTGTATTTATAAATAATATATATTTATTTATTTATATAAATACTTATTGTTAGCAACTGGTATTGAAATAATGCTAAATAGTCGAGAGAAGTTTTAATTTGGCGTTATCAACATGTCTTTCTCAGTGAAAACAGACTATACGTCGACCATTGTGACAGGAAAATGTAATTGATCAGCTACCGGAAGGGCTGCGCAGTTCAAACTTGTGCCGGCCAACTTTCATTTTGAGGACATTAGTTTTTTTATGATTTAGTAAAAATTGGATCGTAGGCAGGTCTGTATGGCCAAAAAACTACCATTAACTCCTTTAAGTATTGTTATCATGATAAATAACTAATTATATAGAAAAACTTCAATTTAAAGGTAGCTTCAAACTGAGTACTATCTTTTACCTTATTGTTTTAATTCTTATATTAAAAATACCATTTTCATCTTACCATATTCAACAGCTGGCATCTCAACTATCATTTTCTTATTAATTCTTTTAAATATGATGGATTGTTATTTCTTAGTGATGCTTTTTCTCATAAACACACTTGCCCTTTTCTATATTTTAACTTCCATTATAAAGAGAAAAATCCTCTTTTGGTTACCTTATTAGCTATTTTAGTACGGATCCATCAGACATTGATTTCCTGCCAGAAGCCTCAAGCCAGGGGTTAGAACATTTTGTCAATACGTTTGGAAGTATTTTGCGATGTCTTCGCATTGCATTCTACAAGACTTTAAACAATCAGATAGATAAGAGGAAGACCTTTCCAGGTGATTTTCCAATTTAGAAAGGATGGGATGGAAAGAAAAACTCATATCTCATTACAAATTTTGTACAGACCCTTGTGAGAAATGGAAGAAGTGCTCAACTAATGACTTGACTAGCACTGATAGGTGATCCATTGTAATGTTATTTTAAATTGATTCAAACAAATACAATGTAGGCTCTGGATTATGTACTTTTGATTACTTATTTTATGTTCAAGTTACAAATGATTGAGAGTTGTTTTGTTTGTTTTTTTTCTCCAAGAAACAGAGACATTTCTCAATTATTCATCAGCTAAGATATAACTTCAATTCTTCATATATTGCCTGCAGAAATCAAGTATGATAAATTAGAAAAGAATTGCATCTTGGCTGCATGTAAAAACCGCATTGTTAAAGAAATGTAGCAGCTAATGTTACATGTGATGATCTAAATATCTTTGTATTTCTAACAATTCAAGAAATGCAATTGTCTATCTCTTAAGAGATATAGTCTCTTAAGGGATAAGGATCGCTTTAAGAGACACAATCGACAATAGAGTAGTATAATGGAGTTTTTCATATTGATTTAGCAATTTAAATATGACAAGGACTTCAGTAGTTTCTGTTTGAACATCATTAGTCATTACTGAACCATTGCTTCAAATTTGTATTCTTATGGTTATCATCTTACATATAGTGGTTCACTAAAACTGGAGGGTCATCAAGAAATCCAAGTGACACATTTGATAATGGTGTTTCCATTAAGTTCTATAAAAACTACAAAGTTGGTAGATGTTAAATGCTCAGTTTCTTTCTTTCTTTTTTTTTTTTTTTTGGGGGGGGGGGAGGAGGGGGGGGGGGGATTAGGTGGGTGAAGGTTTAGATCACAGATGGGGTTCACTATAATGTGAAAGTCAAAAACTGCTTCTTCATACATGTATTTATAGTCTTCTGATAAGGATCAGAAGACTTATAATCCCGGTTTGTCCGTCTGTCTGTGGACAAATATCATTAAAATCTCGTTAAATTATCATTAAGCACAACAATTGCAACAATCCCATGTATAATACAGCTCAGCAACAATCCCAGCTATCACAATAATCACAACAATTGCGCCTTTTGCATTCGTATCAATCACATTTATAATAATAAGGAAATTAAAGCAATATCAATTGTCTTATACTATCAGAAGACGTTGCGAATCATTGTGATTGGTTTACTAATCGCTATCCCTACTTGTTTTTTTTCTCAGTTGCAATTTGCTATGCTGGACATGATTAAAGCAGTGCAGATCTTCCTAATTGTGTTATGGACTGGATGTTTATTAAACCAGCATATTTATCATTGCTCTCATTGTTTGTAAATTTCTTACAGTTTGGCAGAAATATCTGAAAAATTTTAAACATTTAGTTATTGGCACCATTGCTGAGTGACCTGCATGTTTTCTTTGAACCCTCCAGTTTAGTTGGCATTCAGATCTAGAAAAACTCCTGTGAATTATATCACCTTTCTTCTACAGCAAAAAATAAATAAAAAAAAGAAACATTTTGATGTATTTCTTCCTTAGAAATACTTATTGCATGCTTCAGTGATTGCAGTGGAGAAGCAGTCGGATTACTGATGCATGCTACATCAGCATCAAAAGTTACCTCCATGCTTTAGTGTAAAGATTATAAAGAAATTAATGTAAAAACCGTATTACAGTAACTTAGTTAAAAAAGTTTGGTTTTAAAAAATTAGTAGTATTTGTTTACAGAAATATATTTGAGCATCCCTATTCTGAATCTTGAACTTTTCAAATGATGTCCTACCTATTTGGTTAATTCAGATGTGGTCGAGTCTCCTCTGAGGGATACATTGGTCACCTAAGAAACATTAAAAAGATAAACTGATGCTAATTACTTGGGATCATATACACGTGAAATTTCTCTGGAACCTAGCAAAGCCTTTAATGTGTTGTTTTCTGATGCATACCATGAAGCATTGACTGATAATTGCATGATTACACTTCTCTCTAATTGCTTTTTTTTTTTTTTTTTTTTTTGGAATAGAGCTAGAACAGCATAGGTTTAGTCATAAACTTTACAATACTCTTGCTGTGGTTGACTAAGCATAACTGGAGGATAGACTCGGGGGAATATTTACGGCAATTCACACTATTCGTCAACAAAGCTGCCTGCTGGCCACTGTCAGTTTTTGACAGAATGTACCAGGGACCGTCTGCTGCTTAAATAAATAAATTTATAATCTTTTTTTTGTTTCATTTACATTCTTGTTTTTTTATGTTAAATATAAAGAAACTTTTATGAAGTAAATATTTTTTACTTCTCTGCAACACTCCTACCATGCCATATTCCAAAATCTGGAAAAATCCCAAATATTTTTGGTCCCAAGCAATCCAGATTACTGATGCTCAGATAGTCTTTTTTTTTTTTTTTTGTATAACTTTAAATAAATAGGAAAACATTTAAATTAAGAATTCCTCTATTATTTTTGTACTATAGCATAATGAATTTTAATTTTCAGTTATGCAAAAGTTAGAATTTCTGAGCACCAAACCCTTGATATTATACTATTATTATAAAGCTGAAGAGTTTGTGTGTTTGAACGCGTTAATCTCAGGAACTACTAGTTCGATTTGAAAAACTCTTTTTTGCGTTAGATAGCCCATTATTGAGGAAGGTTATAGACTATATTACATCACGCAACAACCAATAGGAGCTGAGCAGTAAACATAAACGTCAATCAACGGGTGCGGTGGCGGCGGGGCGGCTTGGCTGCACAACAAGAACCGAACATTACCGAGAAGGGCCAAATTTAACGCAGGTGACACCGCGGGGTGCAGCTCTGTTATCTTAAAACAAAAGTTTTGTATTACTGATTATGGGCCTATATCTTTAGTACAGTTAGTTAGGGTCTCAGTTAGCAGTTGGCAGAAAAGCCTATGAATTGTGTAAGTAAATAATCATTGAATATCTATTTTTATGATGAGCTGCTTATACTGAAACTTGAATATTTTGCTTTTTCAGGTTTAAAAGACGTTGATAGTGATTCAGGGAGTGAGAAGTCTTGTCCTATTGGAAAGAACTCCCGATCCCTTAAGCCTTCCAAGGACACAGATTCAGAGAGTGACAGGTTCGTTTAATTATTATTAATTTTATTTGCTTATTTTCTTTTTTATAATTTTTTGATTACCTTTATTAACATAAGACACAACAGACTTTCAAAAATATGTTTGATAACTGCCATGGCAGACATAAGTTATTCTGTAAGCCTTCCTGTGTTTTTATTATTACATTTTGTTAGCTATCACAAAGTTATTGCAAATGCTGCCATTACTGACATTCAGGTAAAAGTATGAAAACACAAGCAATTATTATCGTCTTGTACCATAGTGGATGTTAAAAAAAAAAGTAGACGAATCAAACACCTACCACCTCTGGATTAACCCATCTACTTCCCAAGATTAGAATCCGTAAGAAATGATGGATCCCATCTAATAGAACAATAAACAACCCATGGAAATCCTACTCATCTAACCTATAGGGATACGTGCAATGGTAGTTAGATTATTATCTCTGCTACCACCAAGTTTTTATGAAAAAAAAAATACCCCTGGAAAACTATAATATATGAAATCATAATAAGAGTCTGTTAAAGAGGTGAAATAACAACACTTCATATTTATTAATGAACTATCATAAATAAAATACTTATATGACAAAGGAACCCTCTAATATTTTAAGACAAACCCTACTCTTAAGTATTAACACTAAATTATTAAAATTAAAAGATCTATTATCCCATAAACAAATTTTAACAATAATGCAATTCATTAAATCTTATTTTATAATTTCCCGCTTACAAATAACGTTTTCTTTTAAATAAAATATTATAATTTAACAAGCTAGGCCTAACTACTAGACTGACGTTTCTTCACTTAACACTTATGATATTCTGATTCTTACATAAAGTACTAACAAAGATAAGACATGGCCTGTATATTACAGAATTTATTGCTCTTTTGTGAGAAAATACATTGGTTTGGGGACCAACCTTCCATGATTTTTGGGATTTTGGCATTATTTACACAGAATTTTAAATGTTAGAAATGAACTAACCTATTACAGTTGTCAGCTATAACTTGATGGCTAACTTCACTAGATGGTATGCTGTAGTTGCTCAGATCGAATACGTGGCAGAATTTTTTTTTTTATTATTATTATTTTTTTCATCTTTTTTCTTCTTTCATCTTTTCATCTTTTTTCTTCTTTTCCTAACTTTGTTTTATTTTTTCCTTATTTTAATGCATTTTTCTTTTATTATTTTTCTTTAACTTTCTGGCTTACATTAGGAAACCTATTAGAAATTGTAAATAATATCCCCTTTAATGACAAAATAAAATAAAATGTTAATAAATAATAAAAAGTAGAGAATTTATATACATTATCAAATAGATCACATATATTTGATTAACTACACTAATTTTTCTTCCCTTTCTTATATTAATATATTAAGTTTATATTATATTATTGGGTTGATGTTTATATTATACTTTGACCTAAATCAAGAAACAAGGATTGACAAGGGAATCGCAAAGATTCCGAAAGCTCTCGATTTTGGTTTTCCGTAACATTAAGCTTTTATCTTATAAGAAATCTGAAGATCCCATACAAATATATATATATATATATATATATATATCAGGTGGACCGGAAAGTAATGTCGTTTCTGTGCATGTCAATACATGTTTATTATTTATCAGCTAATTGTGTACTTCAAAGTCGTGTCAAAGACATTTTAAGGTTAAAGTGACTTGTAAATAATTAAATTTTAATTTTTCTTTTGCAATTTTTGGTGAAATGGCCAGCCAAATACCAGAAGAGGCACATATCCGGCATTGTATGCTTTTTGAGTTTCACAAGGGTAGTAACGCAACAGTTGCTACCAAAAACATTTGCGATGTTTATCCAAGTGCATTAGACGTTCGTAAATGCCAAAAATGGTTTTCTAAGTTAAGATCCGGTAATTTTGATCTTTCCAATGCGTATTGATCAGGAAGACGAACGACTTTAGACAATGACATGTTAAGGGCAGAAGTGAAAAGCAAATCCGTTTCAGACAATTGAGGAGCTGTCAAACACCCTTAACCAACCTTGGTCGACCATCCAAAAACATTTACAGTAGATTGGTAAAATAAGCAGAGCAGGTGTTTGGGTCCCCCATAAGCTGTCTGAAGAAAACAAAGCTAACCGATCCACCACATGCAACTTATTGCTTCAACGGCACAATACAGAAGCGTTTTTTGATCGCTTGATCACTGGAGATGAAAAATGGGTCCTCTATGATAATCCAAAAACGCAAAGATAGTAGCTCTCTCCGAATGAATTGCCACGAAGTACTTGCTAAGCCAGGTTTACATCCCAAAAAGGTGCTTTTGTGTGTTTGGTGGAGTATTTGCGGAATCGTTCATTTTGAAGTGCTGAAACCTGCACAAACTGTGAATGCAGACCTTTACTGTGAACAATTGGATGGAGTAAATCAACCTTTAATTGAAAAGTGTCCAGTGATTGTCAACAGAAAAGGCATTATTCTAAAACATGATAATGTAAGACCACACTGCGCAAGATGAACCCTGGAAAAAATTAATGAATTGGGGTAGGAGGTACTGCCTCACCCACCATACTCGCCCGACATTGCACCATTGGATTTCCGTTTATTCCGATCGCTACAACCCTTTCTATGTGACAAAAAATTTGAAAATTTGGATGATATCAAAAATGCTATCTCCAGATATTTTGCTCAAAAACCAATTGATTTTTATTGATCTGGCATTGAAAATTTGCACACTAGATGGCAATAGGTTGTTGATAACGAGGGTGATTACACCATTGATTAAAAACAAAAAAAATGTTAAAATTTATTTGTTTGAATTTAATGTAAAGAAACGACATTACTTTCCGATCCCCCTGATATATATACGTGAAATCTTTATAAGAAATTTCGCTTATAAACCCTTGACCCTTTTGTAACAAGTTTGGCTTTTTCAATTAGTTCATATTTTCAATTAGTTCATATTTTCAATAACATCTCCTTTAATTACATAATTAGATAATCCAACCTCTAATCGTTTCACTAAAGCAAGCCAGAAAATTAAAAAAAAAAGTAATAAAAGAAAATACATTAAAGAAGGAAAAATAAAACAAAGTTAGGAAAAGAAGGAAAAATAAGATGAATAAAAATAAAAAAAAAAGAAAAGAAAGAAAAAATTACTTGCAATGAATTCTATCTGAGCAACTAGAATATTTGAGCATCCAGTGATGTTAGCGATGAAGCTATTGCTGATAACTCTAATAGGATAACTCTAATTGCATTTTTAACATTTAAGCTAATAGTGGAAATTCAGTGAAAACAATGCTAAATATCTTGAAAAACATGGAGGGTTGGCCTCCAAACCAAATCTGTATAAATTTCTGAAGAACTTGTGTAGTTTCATCTCACAAAAGGGCATTAAATTCCGTAATATACAGGCTGTTCCTCTCCTTGTAAGTTCCTTTATAGATTAGTTCACTCTTAAAGAAAACAGTTAGTCACAATGGATATGTTACAGATTCTTAGGTGTTGCCACTTGACGCTCTGCCTTACCAATAAGTTGACTTGCTGCATCTAATGATACATGAAATATAAGCAAGATTGCTACTACATCATCATAATATATCACTATTAATGTTCCTTGGATGTGTAAATCCTGTTCAATTGAATCATCCACATCAAAGTTCTTCAAACTAAATCACTTAGAATAAATCTCAACTTGAAGTTTAGAAGTTCCACCGATCATGTTGATGTCAGACATTCATATAAATTATCCTGTTAGTTGATTCACTTTCGTACTTTGAACTATTTGATCTCCTTCACTAACCTTAAAGGCAGGAGAGATCATTCTTTGACAGAATTTCTAAATCATCCAAATATTTCAAACTGTTCTTGTGGGACGCAGGATGTAATAAATCTCTATAACCACTTCGTAGACAATACAGCCTTCACTTAAGCACCAAGAATCTCAAGCTGCCATGGTCATGAGTTTTTGTCCTGCTTAAATGATTTCCTCTTTATTAAAACATCTTATAGCTTGGTCCTGCCAGTTTATCAGCTTCATTTCCTTTCCCCATCCATTCTCCTTCAGAAAAGTGGAGCGATGAAGTAACATGTCTTTACTGCATTGTGATCATAGCATCTTCTACTGTTATGTTTTCATTCATTAAAAGGTTAACCAGAACTTGTTAGCCAAAGCATCTAGTCTAATATAATCACTTTTGGCTAGAATCAGAGCATCAAGAGATACTATGTCATTAGGCTCATTTATTTTTTTTTATATATGTTTATCAGACCTATTTAGGTTACTTATTACCTGTACACCTGTAATATAGGTTCTGAAAGTTTAATCTAAAGGATCATTTTCCACCCAAAAAGAAAAACGAAACAAACAAATTGAAAAAAAAAAAAAAGAAATATGATGAGTAACTAGTACTTATGTAATAAATTTTATATTTTTATCTATTACATCGACAATTAAATTTTTTTTATGTCTCCAATTTTTCGGTTATTGTAATTATCCCAGTTAAGCATTAATTTAATGCTTAAATCAATTTTCCTTCTTATCGTAATAATTAAATTATTGAGTGAGATGGGGTAATAAAGCATTGGCCAGTTCGAAATCATTTAATAATTTTTTATATGCCTCAACTCTCTGTGAAAATATCTATTATAAATTATTATTCTTTATTCAAAGAAAAAATTAAATGTGAATTTTCATCAAAGGGTTAAACAATTTAGTTAGATTGGAATTTCGAATGTTATGATCTGTTGGTGATATTTCTAGTGATAGTTTAAAAAAAAAAAGAAAGAGCTAAAAAAAAAAGTAACACTTAGCACTTATTCAGATATGCAACTTAAACAAAAATTCTTAGTGTCTTTATGTCTGGAAAGTACCAGCAATGGTACTGTCTTTGAGAAATTTTACTATTACTCAATCAACTCATTAATAAATCTGCTAATTTGGCGCAGCTTAGCCGCAGCTGCTTTTGCGCCATAAAACACCAACCAACCAACCTAAATCTGCTAATTTTAATAAGTTAGCATTAATTATTATTTAGTCTATACAACTTAATTTAATATTTGAATTGTTTTGATTGGTTTAGTTCTTTCAGTAGGATGATGTTTGTTTGAGGATAAACTATAAAGCCATTAAACCATCAATCAAGTTATTTCTGATTCCCTCCTCTCCTGACATCCAAAATTTACTCTTCCATCAAGACTTAAATTAAAATGTTGCTTGTTAGATTAATTATATGTTGCTATTAATCAAGCCTTCTGCTGTTATTTTTGGCCATAAATTTTTCATCATTTTTTGGTGGGCCGTACAATTTTACAGGGCAAATTTAAAAGGTTACCTGCTTATTCTGTAAGAAATCATTTGCAGAAGTTGATGTACATGTCTTTGTAAAAACTGGCATGCCTTTGTAAAACAGCCATACATGTGAAGTTTTACATACCACTTCTTGAAAAAGTGAGCAATGATGTGATTGCTCTCATTGCTCTCACTCCCCAGAAACCCATATTGGTGCAGAAATGAACCACCACTTGCATCCTAGCGCCATCCTAGCGAGTTGTGTGAATACACCACCCTGTTATACACCACTGCTTTGTAGGAATCACAGTATAATGTTTACCCTGATATAATCAAAAGCTTAATTATTTACAGTTGGGATTAGGAAGTTTAAATTTCAGTATTACTAAATTGACTGGATATAGTTTGAAATGCTTCTGAACTGATAGCAACAATCAACAAGCCATTTTATAATTATTTTTTTGATGAGAATAATGAAAAGGAATTTACAAAAAGATTTGATTTTGGAAAAATATTTGTAAAAATTTATTTCATTGAAATAAGTAGTTTTAGATTAGTAATTATTCTTTATTGAAAGCCAATAAAATATACGTTACATATTCCATAATGATTAAAGTAAAAAAATAATAATTCTGCGAAAATATTAAAAACCAGCGATTACAACAAATTTAAGCATAAAAACATCATTAAATGGCTTTAAGAATATTCTATTTAATAACTTTTTCAGTTTGGTAAATAGTAATTGAAAATATTCACTCATGCTTTGAGCAGTTTCTTGTTGAAGTTCTTTTTCTTGAGAAACAGTTTCAAATGAATTCAATCACCTGAGCAAATGCAGTAGTGACACTTTCCACTACTGTACATAAAGCATAAAGTCATTTGAAATTTTGTTGTGATTCTTTTAACTTGGAATTTTACATTCCATTTGATCACGTTTTTTTTTTAGGAATGTTATTTCAATGTAGCTTGCCATTGCTCTAATATACATTGAAATAAATGCTTCGTGTTTTTCTCGTGTCGATAGTATGGGTATTATTAATTTAATCAACATTTAATATTAAGAGTTAAGAGTTGGCTTAACTCTTTCGCCAACAGTACAAATGCTAATTTTATCCTCTGCAGATGCTGTTTGTAGATTGGCATTTTGTAGACAGAAACTAGAAGACCTACATCTTTTGTATATCTTAATCAGTAGTAATGTACTCAACTGCTTTCATTCTAAGGAAAGATTTGTCTTTTGTTGCTATAACTTAATGGGTAATTACAGCATTTTGATTCTCATTTTATGTAAATGATTTCAAAGTCAACTTTTTAAACTGATTTTTTTTTTTTTTTTTTTTTTTTTTTTTTTTAATAGTTCCAAGTATACAAAGTAAGTGGGATTAACTTCAGTTATATCTTTTTTATTCTGTTTTAATCAATTGCCTGTATGGCATAAGAATTTGGACCTTTTTTTTCATTCACGCTTCATTTGTACTTGCTGTATGCACAGTAAGACCTTCAAAGTGAAGATAGAATAGAAATTAGGCAAAGCAGAAAATAGAATTGTAGTTCCAGAATAGGAATAGAAATGCCGTCTTGAAATTAAATCAAATGTATATTGAAATACAGTCAGCATAAATTTTTTTATTCAATTTTTCAGTATTTTTATGTTGTATCAACATTTGAAAATGAAAAAGCAATAAACTCATTTTCTGCCATTTTTTTCATCATTTGGAGTGAGATGGGAATATTAGTAACTCACGTCTTCAATTTTAAATGATGCACAGAAGGCTTCTACAAAGATTACATCAAGTAAAGAAGAGAACATTCCATTCATTCTTAAGCACATTATTTACATTAATATATTCTGTTTTCATTAGACAATAAATGTACTAGATATTAATCCAGGGTCAAAATAATTGTTATATCTTTTTAGAGGAGTATAACTTTTATGGTGACTTTTAATTAAATGGAGAGTATATTAAGGTTTCCGTTTTACTGATTGAATAAAAGCTTTTCAGACGACTTCTCTTTGATAAGTAAATAATAAATATTTTTAATTTGTTATTCTGTTTATAAATATTAATGTATCAGATCATCCCATAAGTAATGTTCAAAATATGTAATATAGAATTGTACATCATTGTTTCTGTTTTTATAGAATGCATCAATGCCTAAAATATTCTTAAAAACATTGCGGATATGTTCAGACATTTAAGAGGAATTGATTGAGCTTCTGTCAAGTTCTCAAGTTTGCACTTCTCTACAATTTCCCAAGCCTAACTCGCTGTTTTTGAACAGGATTGGAGATGAAAAATGGATATTTTGTAAGAATGTTAGCTGCCACAGGCAAATGGTGCAGTGTTAGGACACAGTTCAAAATAGACGTCCACCCTTAGGAAAACTTTATTAACCATGACCTGAGATACTGTTGGTTTGATTTACTTTCAGTTGCTGCCACTCAATGAAACGATTGCATCAGACTTCTATTGTCAACAGATAGAGCCCTTGAATTTTGCATTAAAAGAAAAGAGGCGTACTTTGATCATTGGCAAAGGTGTTGTGTTTTACAAGCATAA
Source organism: Thereuonema tuberculata (assembly GCA_023159025.1). NCBI lineage: Eukaryota > Metazoa > Arthropoda > Chilopoda > Scutigeromorpha > Scutigeridae > Thereuonema > Thereuonema tuberculata. The sequence continues at coordinate 9,575,562 of JAFIDM010005346.1, forward strand.
TGCACAACTGTACAGCAAGGATCATATTTGCAAAGCTGGGATGGGGTAAAGCTTCTGTATCCTCTGTATTCTTCAAGTCTTGCCTCATCTGATTACCATGTATTCTAAAGTTTTGCAGAATTGTCTTGATGTAAAAAAGCTCATGAAGTTGAAACTACCCTCTCCAAACTCAAAAAAAGATTCGGCATTCAGAAGCTTATGAATCATTGGCAAGAAATAATTAATAATAATAACACCTACATTATTGATTGTGGGTCCGGTAGCCAAGTGGTCTAGGTACTGGTCTGCAAACAGGAGGGGTTCATTTCCTAGTTATGATCTAGAATTTTTTCACTGTTATTTCTCCTCTAGATGAACCCTAGGGTTCCCCCAGCCCTCTGTAAAATGGATACCAGAAATTCCTATTCAAGGGTTAAAGTCAGATGGACATCAGAATGATCATTCGATCTCAACTAGTCCTAGTGATTGAGAATTGTTGGAAGCATAAACCTCCCACGTACCAAAGTCCCTACATATAGAATAGAATAGAAAATCTGTAATAGAAAACCTTTTTTACATTGTTGTTTAAGTAACATTAAAACATTTGACACTGTTTCTTTTTTTCCTAAACCTAATTTTGAACATTACTTATGAGATTATCCAACATATTTCTCTAATATTTCTAGTTACAAAGTTATGCAAGATGCTGAAAATATTAGTTCTTGAACTTCATAACTATATTTTAAATTAAATAATAGGAAATAAGCATCATGTTTAAAACCGTAGCTCTTTGAGAAAACGAAAATAGGCATTTAATGTTTAAAAATTAATTTTTGAAACAGACCCCCAAAGAGACCTTTGCCTCTTTCTACAAGATCAAACAACACCCCAGTTAAGAAGGCAAGAGAGTCAAGTCGTGATGATCACTTGGGGTTAAAGAAGAAAATGTTTGAAGAAGAGGAGAAGAAATGTCCGGTTCCAGGATGTAACTCTTCCGGTAAGTTTACAAGCAATGAATTAAATTGAGAGAAAATATTACTTCTGCCTTAACTTTGAACAATAATTGGTGCAATACATGTTAACACTTATTTTATTAATACAGTTGAACGACGATTATCCGGATATCCAATTAACCGGATTGCTCAAATTCGCACTAGACAATTTAAAAAAATAGATAATATTTAAAAAAATCTAAAAATATTCAAATATATTTAATGCTTTGCTTCAACAGGAAATCTATTTTTAAATGTAAAAAAATAAATAGCACGGTTTGCGGATTATCCGTGCTCATTCCGGACTCACAAAAAAAATTTAAAGAGAAATATTTCCACGCTTATCATGCATGTAAAATCGATGTTGATGTGAATTAGAATCTTGTCCGTTTTAGCTGATAGTATTGTTAAATGTGTAGAGGTCAAATCGAACACTCTGGAACCTGTTTGACTGGGTAGACGCATTACGGATTTTTTTAAGCAGTAAATGTTAAAAAGAAAATTCCTAGTTTGATGTTATACTGCATACAAATGTAAGTAATTTTTATATTTTTGTACTGATGTTGATTTTTTCTTTAATAAAAGAGTTTTTGGATTATCCGTGTTTTCTATTGTCCATGTGACCCATCCCCGTGATTAACCCGGATAATGAGGAGTGCACTGTACTGCTAGAGAAAAAACATATAAATGAAATGAATGAATGTCTTCCCTCT
>JAFIDM010005346.1:9584002-9596464 GCA_023159025.1 Thereuonema tuberculata
GAAATTTTGATTTTTCTCTTAAGATCTAACTTTCGATTATTTGTATCTACCTGCAAATACCAAAAAGGTATCAATATTACCAGAAAGAGTTGCAATTTAAATTTAGATTTTGATTCTGTTTTTTAATATTGTATTTTAGAATATTGTATTACAGTATTTTAATGTTGTATAATAGATTTTATTTTTATGCATAATATCAATCATTAAAATGTAAACTTTATAGGAAAAATTACAAAATATTTAATTATTTACTAATAGTATATTAAACTTTATTAAAAATTAAAATACATTCAGACTTTTATTTTTATTTTTGGTTGCTAACTATAATTGTCTAGAGATTAACAGACACAATTGATTTTCTATTGTTCCGCAGTCTTATAATTGGTCCATTTGCCAATTAAAGACCTTTTGCAAAATGCAAAGTGAAAGGATTAGGTTCTCTATCAATTCTATGTCGTTGAACTAATTAATGGAAACTTTTTCTGGTCTGAAACTAATAAATATCTACAGTTAAAAATACTTTAGTTTTTAGTGTAAATTAGTAGGGGGTGTATGATATTGTGACATAATATTAGGAAGGGGGCAATTGTGACAAAGAGGGGGTAAGGGGTTGAAAAAACAAATCCAAATTTAGGGTGACATAGTTTATGGACAGGCTCTAATGAGCATTTTTCAGATTCAGTAAAATTCTATGATTTTGAATTAAAGATAACAAATTATTATCAGTTTGTTATAAGATTATTTAAAGTGCAGCATTAATGTCTTAATTAATTAATTAATTAATTTTATTATCAGTGTCTTTCTTTCTTAATAGAAATAAAACTATATGTGTAACAAAACCTTAACTGACTTGCAATAAGCTTTTTCAAATAAAATGAATCTAACTTACACTAACTTATAATGTAGGTTAAAAAAAATCACTTCAATTTATATATAACTTCCATATAGAAGATTTTCATTGCAAGGATAAGTTAGTTATGATCCTAATCTTTCTGCTCAATAAAGAAAATTTGCTAAATTCTGTAATATTTTGAATTTAATCTACTTTGTAGAAATGTATAAGTCATTGTTGTATTACAAAAACAAAATAAGTTTTGAAAAAAGTCATTAAAGAATGATATTTTTTTATTTTTAATCTGGTTTAAGATTAGATGCTCAATATTATTTTTTAATTCATTATTATTATCTAATAGGTCCATTATGAAAGACGGCTTAGAAGAACTGATGCAAGAGAAAAAGCAGCTCTTCAAAATATGGATAACAAAATCTGTCAGAGGAGATCGGTAAGATATTTTTTTAAAGAATAACCACTTTTGACAACTTAGGCTTTATTTTCCTTAAATCAGTGGTCTGAAAGTCTTGGCCCATGAAGGATCTTTATGTGGCCTGGGAAGGATTTTATAGCTTGTATATTTTGCAACCCAGTCCTTTGCAAAGTCTAGTTAAAAAAAAAAAAAAAAAAAGTATGTTCTGTTTTCTAGTACAGTTCAGATCGGAAATAAAAAACAATATTATGAAGAGGCAGAAAGGAAATTTTAACTGGTTTTATAGAAAGATGTTGTCTTGCTAATTTTTTTTTTTTTTCATCAGTTTGTTGCTCACAGTTGTCAAGTTAAATTTTGCAAAACCTCTGCAGCCTTCTGTTTTAATTTTTGGACTAATTCACTGAGATCACTGTCTTAAATATAATTTATCTTAAGAGTAAAATCCCTGCATCATAACTTTGAAGCTCACCTGGGTTTTTTTATAAATTTATGATATTTGCTAAATTACTCAGTTTTTCATTATTCTTTATTCTAATTATAAAATTACTTCAGCTGAAAAGAATGACCTACTGTGTTCGTTGTGGCTATGATAGTCAAATAAACAAAATATGGATACTATCCATATTCTTACAGTCAAGATCTTGGGGAAGTAACAAATAAAAATTTTTTACTCCATTTTTGTTTCTATATACATTTGTGTCCATTGCCTACACAAAACCAAATTTGTAGAACATCAGAAATAAACTAGGAAATATGCACTTATAAAATGTGTAATGTCACAAGATCCTATGTAGTGACCAAGAAAGAGTAGCACCAACTTTGCTCATGCTTATCCTAAAAGTGCGTTCGTGTTATTCCTAAAAATTCTCAAATGAGTATCGACTGTCGGGAGATATAACCAGTCTATCCTATCATTGAAAGTTATAAATACAGGAGTCTGACCTGTATTTGAGGGGTTGAGCAATCTGCTAACATTCCACCCTTTGAAAAACTGTTTATGTTTACCCTAGGTGTTTATACAAGACTGATGGCAAGGAAATGATTTGGAATGTTAAAGGATAGAGTTAAATGGAGGAGAAATGAATTTTAATGAAATTCAAAAATTCTTCTTTAGTATATAAATATAAATAAATATAAATAAGTATAAATAATAATAATATTCAATATAAAAAGGAGGCTCTGTTTCAAATTTATCGTAACTTGTATAAAAATGAAATAGATGGGAATAAATTTATGAACGTGTCAAACAGAGATATAAAGAATGTTGATAAAATTTTACAGGATGAAACAAGAGTGATGGTAAAATCTGATAAAGGTAACAAGATTGTTGTAATGGATAAAGAAGATTATGTATCTAAAGTAAGCGAAATGTTGAATTCTGGGGATTTTTTTGAAATAGATGAGGATCCAACTTATAAATTGTATTCGAAGATTAAGTTGATAATCCAGAAATGGAAACAAATGAAAATTATAAAGTTTTATCAGTATAAAGAAATATGCAAAGAAATGTTAAGAACCCCAACTTTCGAACCCAGAATAAAGACATATAAAGAAAACTATCCTTTGAGACCAGTGATCAATTCTTTTGGATCTCCGGTTCAAAATATAAGTAAATTTGTTAACAAAATTTTACAAAGTTTTCCGTTAGATGTACCAGAGGTAGTTGTTAAGAACACTAAGAGTCTAATTGATAATATTGTAAAGTATAAAGAAGAAAAAAGACATAAATTTAAATTATTTTCAATGGATGTAACAGCAATGTACACTAACGTTCCAGTAACGGATGCATTGAAGGTTATAGAAATGAAATGTGATAAACACAAAGAAGTGTTAAACAATTACAATTTAGATAAGGAAGCTTTTAGTGAACATGTTAGAGTTAATATGTGAAAATAAGTATTTTAAATTTGGAGGTAAGTTATACACACAAAAGAAAGGTTTCCCGATGGGGTGCCCAATTTCAGGAGTAATTTGCAATAATTACTTAAATAGGATTGAAAACAATTCAATTTTAAAATGGACAAAGGCTAAGTTTCGATATTTTAGATACGTAGATGACATTTTAATTCTGTGGGAGGGTACTGATCGGCAATTTAAACATTTTTTCAATTTTGTAAATTCAATAGAACCTAATTTAAAATTCACTTATCAGGAAGAAACTAATGGGAGGTTACCTTTCTTAGATATGTTATTAATAAACAGTAATAATACAATCAGTTATGAATATTATCAAAAGCCTTACCAAAGTAATCATATGTTAAATTTTGAGTCAAATCACAAAGTATCCACTAAGAAAGAGATAATTTTCAATAATTTAAAAAGAATAACTGCTTACTCTGAGGACAAAAACTTATGGAAAGGGAAAATTAATAGTTTAAAGGAAAAATTGGAAATGAATGGCTATCCAAGAGAATTTGTTAAATCAAGTATTGATAAATTTTTTTGCAAAAGGAAAATAAAGAAAGTAGAGGAAATAAACAGTAATAAAGTCACAAATTACAAATTAATTCGGTTTCCTATTGGTTTTATAATAGATAGTTATGTAAAAAACATTTTGGAAGAAAACAAAATTAAAATAGTATTTTATAAGGGAAACGTGTTATTCAAAAAAAGAAGGCAAGAAAAAAATCAACAAATTGTACAAAATGGGAGTAATTTATACATTAGAATGTAGGGACTGTGGGGGATTATATATTGGAAGTTCCGGAAGGTCATTTAAAGAACGGTTAACGGAACATACTAATGCTTGTAGAGACAATAAACCAGAACTGTCAGACTGGGCACATCATACAACAAATTTGGCACATAATCCGGATCCATTTATTGACATTATATACGTATCCCAAGATGAATCAGAAAGATTGATGTTGGAATCAGGCTTTATTAATCTGACAAATTGTTTTAACAAAATTAAAGCACTTAAAATGAATCCCATTTCATTCAGTTTTTTTGAAAAAATTATAAAAAATAATAAAATTTTGAAACAAAAATTGAAATTGACATAAATTGTTTCTATAAGAATTAGTGAATGTTATTTGTTTAAGAATTTGTGATTGTTGTATAAATTTTTTTGTTATTCAGGAAAGAAAGTTTGTGATTGTTATATGTTGTATGAATTTATTTTGTTATTCAAGAAAGTTTGTACCATGTATGACTACATGATTGTTTAAGCTTAGAATTCTGTTTTTAAATGTTAGAGAAAATGTTAGGTTTTTCTCTACATTTTCTGTAGTTTTCCATGAAGAAGATTTCTGCTAAAGGAATCGAAATATAGAGGATTAAAGATGCTTTGTAAGTGGAAGAAGGATTTAAGATGAGAAATGAATTTTATTTGAGTTCATGGAAGGTGCTTTTTCTATTTCAACCAGGAGCCATAATCACCTTGTAAGATACATGTTGGGTTGGTGAGGAATTCTTTAAAAGAGAAAAACCATACATTTTTCTACAGCGGTGATAAAAAGAAACATTATGAGAACTTTTCAGTTACTTAATTTTGTATTATGAGAACTGGTTTTATGGTTAAGAAGAAACTGAAGTATATGATAAGAAGCTTTATAGCAGTCATTTCGAGGATTTGTTGTTTACAACTGAAAGTAAATTTTTCAACTGTACTGTTATTAATGTTCCCCTACCAAGGCATCTAATGAGAGGATAAAGAAGATTTCTATGATCTAATGGAAAAGACATATGAAACAAACTCTGTCTGTAATGCTTAAATTTTAGTTGGGGATATGAATGCCCACATAAGAAGAGAAGACATTTATCTCCCTACAATCAGACATTTCATTCTACATGATGTTACAAACAATAATGAGCATTTTTTCATTCAGTTTGCTGCTGCTCAAAGGATGGTTAATGGCAGTACTATGTTTCAGCATAAACAAATTCATAAAACAACATGAATATCTCCTGGCAAATCTGTTAGATGATGGATACTTCGCGGGGTTAATTTTGACTCTGATCAAATCCTCATAATTACCAAGATCTTATATTTCTAACATTAAGAAAGTTAGTGGTCATAAAATGGAAAAATTCTGCATATCTAAGCTAAAAGACTCAGAATTAGTAAATCAGTATTAATGTAGTATTAAACAGTCTCACCTTCAGCATCCTTACAATAACTCTATCCAGTTAAAATAGAAATATTGTAAAGATATAATGTAACTGACATACAGACAAGGGTAACTGTTTTTTATATGACATTACAGCTTCTTGGGTGTTCTGAAAATGTTGATTTAATTTCCTTTACCACTTTTCTCTTTTGAGAAAACACTGAAAATATGGGAATTGAAATTAATCAGGAGAAGATATTGTACTTGTATAGTGGGAAAATAATGAAAATATCAGGCTTATTCTCCATAGATGAATATAAATTTGAAAAGGTCAACTGCTTTAAATATTTAGGTTCATTATTAGCAAAAACAGTAAAAGAAGATACAAGCAAACAGATATTATTATGGCTTTATGAAGCATTTGAAATCTAGTCTTCTGTTAAGAAGGACAAAGCCCCTCTTGTAGAATACGTTGACAAGACCTGTTGTAACTTGTGGGACTGAAACTTGGGTGCTTTCTAAACAAGATGAAAAGAGGATTAGGTTTTTTGAAAGGAAAATTTATGGTACAAAACTGCAAGAAGGACAGTGGCACTACAGAACCAATGAGGAACTTTATACACAATACAATGAGCCAGATATTATAGAATTTATCAAGCTGAAGAGGCTCAGATGGGCAGGTCATCTTATTGATGAAAATGATCCTGCTAGAAAGTTCTGTTAACTGAGCCTGGAGGAAAGCATTCGAGAGTTGGGCCAAATTTGTGCTTCAAAGAGGATATTCAAGAGGATATGGCAAGAGTTCATTGCAGAAATTGGAAAGCTATTGCCTGTGATCATGAGGAATTTTAGAAACTCTTAGGGGAGACTACCCTGGACTATAGCACCAGTGATGATGATGTGATTATTTAAAAATAAGAAAATAGCATAAAAGTCGCTTTGAATCTAAACATTAGAATAATTGAAGAGGATGCAGCTATTCAAGCTACTAGTCATTAAAAATTGTTACCACTGACATTAATAGTATTTAATGTCAGTAAGTATAATGAGATTTACTTTAAGTAAAGAAAACTTTAGCATGCACATTATAACACTAAAAGTGAAAAAATAAAGAAAGCACGTAAGTATGCTTTCACTCCCCGAGCCTTCATTGATGAGAATCTGGGATGAATCATTTGTCCTTATTTGGACTCATCAGCTAGATTTATCCTGATAGGCTCAGAAAAGTTATGAATCCCCTCCTGGTTTTCCTGTTATCATCGAGGTTATCTCTGGCTGATGAGTCCTGAGAAGGACAAACGGGTCGTCCCATAAGAGGAAGATCACGTAATACCTAGCTTCTGTCATTTTTGAAGAACTTGAAGCAAAAACATATTGAATGGAATGAAGCTGAAGACCTGGCAGCTGATCGAACTCGCTGGAAAAACCTTATTGTCCAATATACTATTTAGCATGGGTGGAACTAAGTCTAAGTCTATTAAGATTTATTGAGATTTAATACTATTTGCTTCTTTTTCCACCACAGGAACACATCTCTAAGTAATTTTCTTTTTCCTCTCTCGTTCTTGATATACTCATAGTAATATAAATGCTAATTAACCATTATGGCTGAAAATAACTTATAGTTTTGGTCTATTAAACATAAGTGTATTTCCAACATTTAAGTTTTCATTGTTAAATATACTCACATGCTTATATATACAGGGGATGGACAAAATAATATGAACACCTGTGAAATGACACAAAATCTTTATTAGTAGAGTGTTGGTGCACCCTTCGCCTGAATTACAACTTGTATCTGACGTGGGATGGACAAATACACGTCATGCACAATGTTCAAGGGAATACACAGCTGTTCCTCTTGCAGAGCAAAAGTGTGGGGTATGTGGAAACCTAGCACGCAGTTTGACCTCCAAAATATCCCACAAAGGTTCGATTATGTTAAGATCAGGAGACTGAGGAGGCCAGACGAGGTGCTCCACTTCATATTCTTACTCATCAAACCATGCTTGGACACACCGAGCAGTGTGACTGGGGGCATTGTTGTCTTTGAACAGAGATCGTTTGCCAGGGAACACAGTCTGCATCGTAGGATGGAGATGATCACCCAGAATGTTGAGATAATGTTGTGTTGTGACCTTCCCATGCAGGAATACAAGTGATCCCAGACCACACCAAGATATCGCACCCCACATCATCACAGCACCCCCTCCATGCTTTTCAGTAAGAAGGAGGCAGTCAACATGAAATGCTTCTGCTGGTGTTCTCCACACATAAACATGTCCAGTGGTCTGAAATAATGTAAAGGAAGATTCATCAACCCAAGTGACGTGTGTCCATTGTCTGTGCTCGTGGTACCATTGCCGTTGCTTCAACGCATTACATGATAGCCGCTCTGCCATGAATGTTCACAGTATGCAGTTCCTATTGGATAATTTTGGTTGATACGGGGTCCTGGAGATGAGTGTTACCTGGTTCATCTTGGAGGTTACTTGGGACACCGTTATCGTGTGCTATTGGGTCACTATCTGCTTCAACATCCATCTATCCCTGTTAATGAACTTTGACTTTCGCTCACTATTCTGTTTCGCAGATGACATCTTACCATGTTTTGTGTAGGCTATCATAACAGTTGGCACAGTGCTTCTTGCAACACAAATAATGTTGGTTGTTTTTGTCGCTGAAGCTCCGAGGTATGCTCCAATGATCAAGCCTCTTTTGAAGTCTGAGGAAGTAGGACATGGCAGCTTTTCACTGCTAGCACAAGTTCCGCATGCAACCCGTACAACTGCTGCTGATCAATTGATACCTCCACCTTCGTCACTAGGTGGCAGATGTCTATTCTAGATGGCTTGGCTTTGCTACACAAATGAAGTATGGCCCATTTTCATATGGGTGTTCATATTATTGTGTCCACCTCCTGTACATACTCACATGCTTATACAAAGTTCAATATCTCTTAATCACATGGTGATATGCTCTTTTCAAATTTGTTTCTCGGTACTTTTTCACCCTGACAAATGATTTCAAGTTTGGTTTTGCACACATATCAAATAAAGTGTAAGGTTCTGTAATGAGAATGAACGTATTAATGAATGAAAGAGTAGAAGAAGTCTCATAATCATAACTATAGATATAAAATATTGTGTCTTTTGACTAAAATTAGTATCACATAGATTGAATTTGAAATTTTTTTTTTTCCTCGTTGAATTCTACTTCAGTCTCTTTTTTTAATTCAGCAATTTTTAACAATTCCCATAATCTTATTAATACTTCTCTTCTCACAAGATAATCTAACATTCTCTGATTGTTTAGAAAAATCTCTTAACAGGAAATATACCTAGATATTAACAACAGTATTAATGATAACAATTTAGATTCAACCACTATTCTGTATACAGTTGAATACAGTAAAGCTTATTTTGAAAACAAATAGATTCTCCAACTATCAATAAAATAAGAAAAGTAATTTCTACAAAAAGGACTTGTGCAAGCAAACGATTAATAGTTGAGTGGTCAGATTCTCAACCTGTTATAACCTTAAGGCTAGATACTTGATCTGGATTGAAATTTAAGTTTGAAAATTCTCTCTAATTCCCTTGTTCATTTGATGTTGGTGGATCCATCATTTGAGGTAAAAAGAGGGCTTCTGTAGCTTTTCCATTTGCTTGTCTGGAACCAAAATTGTGTTTTTTGAAGTGTATACGAACAGTAGGCCAGTTCTACCTTCAGTGGATGTGAGGAGTTCGATTGTCCCTTATTTCAACTGATATAATAATAATAATAATAATAACAGTGCAGGCAGGACCGAGTACATGTTGTAGCCATTGTCCTGTCCGCCACTGGTCTGGTGCCTCACATATTGCACCACAGCCTCAGCACACTAGGACTTCACAAAAATACTTATGCACAATTCCAGAAGGCCGTGATACTCAACCCAACACGCATAGTTAGGAAATTTATAGACACAACCACATATCGCTAACTATTCTTCCATACTTTTTTTTTTTTTTTTTTTTTTACGGTTGGCAATACGTGCTTTGGTTCTTGACCCGCCATATTGTCTTTGCTGGCGAAACCCATGGTTTGAAACTTTTACAAAATAATAATAATAATAAACATAGCATACTGTATGCTGAAACAGAAGGGTTATTTCTTGCTATTCAAGATGATGCTGTTTTCACTAGAAATTACAAGAATTTTGTAGTAAAGATCTTGCAGTTTTGACTGACAGATGTAGAATGTTTAATGGCTATAATAACATTGATCATGTATCACTTTAGGTAGCAATATGCTAACACAGAATTAATACTTTGAACAAATCCATCAAGGAATAGCCAGGAAATATCAAATTATATAGGAAAGAATGCCATTCTACCCTTATACAAACAGCAACAAGTTAAAATGACTACATCAAGCTGTATTTCGATAAATCTTATTCTAACCAGCAAACAAAATCAAACAGAAATAACTAAGAAAATTGTAATTCTTACTTATGTAGCTGAACTACTTCAAAGAAGATTACAGAAAACATACAAAGAAAATCAGAAAATACTCACAAGCTTGCTTAGCTAATCAAAATTCAGTGGACCTTGAAATAGTACTCATACTTCCTGTCATTATATCGAGCACAGGAGTAATATATTGAACATACAGCAAAACCTTAACTGAACTTGTACCAGTAGAGCAATCATAAATTTAATGCCAAAATCTATAATTCTTAATATACATAATATAATTCAAAACTTTAGCAGATGGACAATTATTTGCAGTTACTCCCACAAACCTCTACTCCATACTTTGCAGCTTGATAATGGTATCATTCAGATATGAAAACAATGTTTATAATTATAATGATTTGTTTATGAGGATAAGTATAAGAAGTCTTGAAGATCATATTGAATATTTAATGGGCTCACTGTGGAGATTTAAAATCAAAATATAAAGATCCTGATAAATATAATCCAACATATTAAATGTTTAGTAGCCTTTTCAAAAGATAGTTATAATCTCAGCAAATCTTAGTAGAGATCCTAATTAGGAGATCTCCAAGTTTGTAGTGGAAAAGAAAGACATCAGAATCGACTATATTCCATAGTTTTCATTTACACTTACGACAAAAGGCAGTCTTGGAATAGATCAAGAATCTGCAGATGATTTTTGATATGGTAATGTTCTAACTGTAAAAATCAGTTATTACTTTGCCTTGAGGAGACTGCTTGCAAAACTAATTAATGAAAAACTGACTTGCATCACAAATATAATATTGCTTATTTAATAAATTCAGGATCAGATCCCAGAACTTCAAAGAAGGGGATCATTGTCTGTGTTTTGTGAATGATACAATACTGATATTCTTTTATTGTTTTTGATATTTATCAATAACTCTGACCCCATAGGAAATTTTAAATGTGGAACAGACAGTGGAGACTTCCAAATATCTAGAAAATAAATTGCTAATCAAGTGATTCCTGTGCTAACATTTACAAATGAATTATTTCACTTGCATAGTATTTTTGTTTTCTTAATTTTTTGTTTTTTTTATTTTTAGTGAAAATATCCACTGTTTTTCCCACATATTTTTCAGAGAGAAAGAATTCATTTTATTTTACAAACAAAGGCTTTATTGGAAACAATAATTGTATGGATTTGAAGATCTCTTTATCACTGTTTCTGAGCCATTAAACTTTGACTACGTAGTTGTTAGTGCTAAATAAGTCTCCAGCCAAACTTGGGAGAACAAATTCAATTAAATATTTAAATTTCATATCATATTTAACCCATATGGTAGCTGCCTACCATAAGGTGCTAAAGATTTGCTGAAATGTTTATTGTAAATAAGCATTGAACTGAAAAAGGGATTAGGACAGAAACGTTTTAAAATGCAGTTTTAAATCAAAGTACACTTGCCATGACCCATCCTAGGAAGCTGAAATTTTATAGATAAGTTGTAATGAGGAAGATCCATATTGAATTTATCATATTTGACTAACAGGTAATAAGCTAGGGAGAAAAAAAAAATTAAAAACTACTTCTACTCTTGAAACATTAAAAAATTATATTTTTAATGCTAACGAATTTTCGAAAGCCTATTTTCCTTGCTTTCTTCTTCAAGTTTGTTTGATAACAATATGATTTCAGGTGAACTTACATTGCTTAAGCATAGATATCAACAATCACAATAATCAACCTGAAATCATATTGTTATCAAACAAACTTGAAGAAGAAAGCAAGGAAAATAGGCTTTCGAAAATTCGTTAGCATTAAAAATATAATTTTTTAATGTTTCAAGAGTAGAAGTAGTTTTTAATTTAATTATGATAAGCAGAAGAAGAGATGTAAAGAAGAAATATGGAAAAAAAAAATGCCAAAAATGTATTGTCATTAATCATGATAACTCAAAAATTATTTATCATATATATATGAATTGTAATGGTAGATAAATGTTACCACTAAGATCTTTCTGACAGATTTTTTATCATAGGGATTGAAAACTATCAATATTCAAGTCTCTGAAAAATGTCATTGATATAATAAATAACAGAAATGTTTACTTTTTACAATAACTGTTTTTTGATACGATTATTTGGAATTTACCTTGGAGATACACTTATATCCTATTATCACTGATATAGATTCCAGACCATTGTTGTAAAATGAAAAACATCAGATTGCAAAGCATTGCCTTTTTTTATTTTTTTATTTCACTGATCGATGTATGCATTGCACTAAATTATCATATATGTGCATAACTGACTTTTTTTTTTTTTTTTACTTTTATTTTTTTACTTTATTACTTTACTTTTTACTTTATTAACTTATTTTGTATAACTTATTTTATAATAAGAAAAAAATGAAAGTTATATACCAACTATATATTGTTTTACTCTAAAATTTTTGAGAGATCCAAGGGTTTGGCTTTATTATTTATAATATGTTCAACTCTTTTCAAAGCTGCTTTTCAGTTATGGCATCACTGTCTTTTTAATTATTTGCCTTTTCTGTCATCATCAGAACTACAGGTGAAAGAAGCTGAAATAGTGATATGTGAATGGCACAGAAAACATAACAAATTGTTGATTTTGCACTTACAGTTTGTTTATTTATTTATTTATTTATTTATTTATTTATTTATTTATTTATTT
>JAFIDM010005346.1:9608698-9621921 GCA_023159025.1 Thereuonema tuberculata
CCTTCCCTCGTCATGTCGTCCTAAATGTTGTCCTCTGTCCTATATGTTTGTGCCGTCCCTGATGAAGGAATACGCATAGTATTCCGAAACTGTCGGATTATTTCCATGTCATCTTTATTTTCAACTGTTTGTAAGTAAGTGCGTTTTATTTATTTCCATTTTTATTTTTATCTTCTACATACTTCTTCCATCTGTTCAAAATTCCTTGTTTGTCAGTTATTTCATTGCCGATTTCGTCTTCTATCAACCACATGGACTTCTTATTCTTATTTGTGAAATCCAAACATTTTACTTCGCGGTACATTAAATCATATCTTCCTTTTCTCTCTAGATCCTCTACTTCTTCACATTTCTGTTTCATCCAGTCTTCCTTCGCCTTATCAGTTACTCTTCTTAGTTCGTTGTTTAGTTTCTTGTAATTTCTTTTACCTTCTTCTGTGTTGATGTTTTTCCATTTCCTCCTTTCCTCCATTTTCTCCAACATTTTCCCTGTGACCCAAGGTTTCTTATTACTCTTACCTTCTCTGTATCCTATTGTTTCTTCTGCTGTTTCCTGTATACAGCTTTTTAGATGAGTCCAGTATTCATTACTATTTTCTGGTGCGGATTCTAAATTAGAGGCTTTCTTTTGAAAATGTTCTTCAAATTTTCTTTTTTCCTCTTCGTTCATAAGTTTTTCTATATCAAACTTCTTCGTCACTTGCCTTCCTTTTATCTTTTTCAGACGAATATCTACTTCGCCTATCAGTAGGACATGATCTGAATTAATATCCGCTCCTGGTAGAGTCTTTGCATTTTTTAAGCAATTTCGGTATCTTTCCTGTACGAGTATATAGTCTATCTGATATCTACTGTCATCCCTTGGGCATGTCCACGTGTATCTTCTTCTTTTATGCTGTTGGAATAACGTATTTCCAACAATCATTTCATTCCGTTTACAGAAATTTATAAAAGATTCTCCTCTGTCATTTCTTTTTCCCAGTCCAAATTTTCCAACCGTTTTTCCATCTTGTCCTTCTCCTACTACTGCGTTCCAGTCGCCCATTAGGATTACACATTTCTCAACTATTTCTTCTATCTTCTCATAGTTTTCTTCCACTTTCTCATCTTCTAATCCACTATGTGGCATGTAAATTTGCACTAGCACTAAGTCCAATTTTTTCCCTTGTAGTCTCACCATTATCATCCGGTCATCTACATAACGCACTGATATCACTTTATCTTTCACACATGGTCCCAGTAGTACACCAACACCATGACTTCCTTTACATTCACCATTTGAATAAAACATTCTAAATTCATCACTGACCAACTCACCACTATTTCTCCACCTCACTTCTGATATTCCCATCACATCCACTCTGTTTCTTCTCATTTCTTCCTTCAAGTTTTCCAACTTCCCCGCTTGAAGAAGAGTTCTCACATTCCATGATCCAATCCTCAATCTTATGGAAATGATCTTGATGCAGAAATAAGAAAACCTTCATATGATCATTTGAAACTATCCGACGTAGATTACAATTTAAAGAAAATACTGAAGGGGTTTTTGGTGGAATGCAAAGATGCGAGACGTACTATGAGCGAAAACACTTTTTCAAAAAAAAAAAAAAAAACTCAGACAAAATTAACAGACTTTATTAGTAAAATTTAAGTTCGCATGTGGTAATGTATGCTTTATGTCATTAAAATCATTACTTTTTTTTAATAATATTCATTGTTTATGTATTTTAAATCTGTTTTATGTAGTTTAAAGTAATTTTAAAAGGTGAATCTCTAATTTCTCTATTTAATGAATTTTCCATATAACGAACTTTTTTTCGGGATTTAGCGACTTCGTTAAATAGAGGTCCGACTGTATCTTATGATGAAATGAAAAAACAAAAAATATCTTGGAACTTTTTGATGGTGCGTTATGTTCATGGTCTTTTACTCCCTCTTTAGAAGCTTATCATTGAAGAAACTTGCTGGATTCTTCAATCTTTCAAAAGTTTCACGAAAACAAAATTGAATGGTGAAATATTCAGAATTTATGAGAAGAAAATACTTTAAAATATATCTAGTGTCATTCTTTATTTGATATTAAGCAGAGATGTGATTTGAAACCTTCAGAGTGATGCTAAAAAGCTTTGAAAAAAAAAATCAAATTTGGTGAAAGGATACTTTTTTTATGATTTATGAGAGGAAAATTGAAGTAAACTCTGTTTGTGGTTGCTATCAAATCCAAAGAACTTTTAAAAAGTGTTTAGTTAGACTTCCATATTCAAGTTATGGAAGTATTAACTATTAGTTTGCTTATCAAATATTTTCATGGAATTTAGTAACAATAACTGATTCCTTCTTTGTAAATCTTTATTGTATTTCTCTCTGTTCAGTACTTTACCATGAGAATCGTATTATCTTCCATTCACTTTTTTGTGAACAGTTGTGGGACAGCTGTGAAAGCTTCTCCATAAAGCTATCATTTCTCTTAGTTTGTCATCTTGGAACATTTCAACTAAAGAATATATATATATTCAGCTTCTTTGAGTGTAGATGTAGATACTTATAACTATTCAAGAATGGAATTTAGTATTACATTCTCCAACTCTAATTTGCTGCTGCAGAAGTAGCTTCTTTCGACCTACTAAGTGATGCTAGTGGCAGATCATATCAGTGGAGGAGCAGTAAGAGCCTACTTGTTTTGCTTTTATAAGAGGTAACCTATAAATTGTGAAAAGAATACACAAGTGAATAATATAGTATAGAATGTTTGATCTTTGTCATTAGTACTTGATTAGAAGGTTTTATTAAAAAGAAAGTTTGTCTCGAAATGATGCCATTCATTACTAAGAGAATGCTAAGTCTCCTATTTCTTATATATACTTATATATATATATCATATTTGCAATCCTTAAGCAGAAATATAGTAATTTCAAAATTAATTCTCCATTCCCACGTCTCTTATCTCTGAATGTTATTTGTAACAAATTCTAGCAGTAGAATCAGATGCTGGTTCTTATTTCCCTTTGCTTTGATTTCAAAAATTAGGAAACCTACTTTATGATAGACAAATTTAGAATGTTCATATGTAAAGATGCAGATAATTGTTGATTTTGCTTCCACAAATCTTATGAACAGCTTTTGCCAATTTGGTTTTTTAGACCAAACCTGGAAAGTCTTATGCAAGGCTGACTGCTTTCAAAATGTTTTCTTTATTGTGTTCTGAGTAGTTCTTACTCGGTCTAAAAACTTTACCAATATTCCAAAATGAAGTTTCCTAGAATTCTAATAAAATGTTGATCTTTGCTTGATATTAAAAAATAACTAGATAATTGATACATACTTTATTAACTTATCAAGATCAATGCCAGGATTTCTTATACAGAATGAAATTGAATTTTGTAACTTTGAAATTGAAGCTATTTGGATATATAGAAAGATTGCTAACTTATAGGGAAAATAGTTATCCACTGAAATATTTCAGAAAATTGATAGATAGTGCTAGCTAGGACAGGCAAAAAACAAATGGTTAAATAGCATTATCAAAAAATATGTAAAAGTTAGGGACAGTTAGGGATAGAAAAAAAGATAGGGATCTCAATATTTTTTTGATTTGGATAAAGCTATGTAGTAACATATTGGAAAGAGAACATGGAAACCTGGTTGCATGTGGTTGAGTGTAAAGAGTTAGAATAGTAAAGAAACATAATAAAATAACTTTAACTTTCAGGCATATGATATAGTGAAGTAAATACAAAACTGCTCATAAGTAAACAATAGGTTCTTGCATCCTGAGCTATCATGTCGGGAATCTGGGATAGCTGTTTCAGTCTTATTGGGCTACTTCAGTAGCTCAGAGTGCGAAACAAATATGAGAAAACTATTTCAGCTCCCCGAAATGACCCTCAAGCAAAGTCAGCGCAACAATGATAAATAACCGTGCACCTTATGGCCTCAAATTCTTTGTCCCAGCAACCGCAAGGTTCAAAAGAATTTAAACAAGGATTGACAACCTTAAATATATATATAAATTTAATGTGAAGAAAATACAAAACTGCATATAAGTAAACAAAAGGTTCTCGCACCCAGAGCTATCATGTCGAGATTCTGGGAAAGGAATTTAATTTTACTTTGAGTTTTCTTCAGACTTGTTAATTGATATTTGAAAATGAAAATAATCTTGATTTACTTCTGTTTGTAGTTCTAGATATTTATTTAATGAAATAGAATAATTTTAATAATTCAAGATATTTTGTTTAATCTTTGCCTATGTATAAAGCAACACATCCCTTGTGAAAAGGCTAAATGCCTAGACCAGCAATAAATATTATTATTATTATTATTTTAATTAAATGGATTACCAATGCATGCACAGATGATAGTTAAATGTACCAGTGTTATTCCAAACTAAGGAATCTTCTTACAATGTGGCATGTGTCTACAATTACAGATTTCTGTACTTCCTTGCCATATGTCCAACTTCTAGGAATTCCAGTTGTTTGATAGTGCTAACTGGGAAACGCTGTTTTCCGATATAACTATTGGCCAAATGTGAAATGAGTTCCACATCTGCTTTATTCCAGTAGCCAGCTCAGTATACTTATTACTCTTGCTGTATATACTTTAAACAGATTGTGGTTCAGCAGTACAGCTATATCTATCAGTGTCGCTGCTTTTCTCTTTAACTATGAGCACGATATCTGATGTATTTGCTGCAATCTCTTGTCTGTGTGAATCTCCATATTCCAGTAGAGCTTTTGCTTGTTGCTGTCAAGGATATCCTTTAGTTAGTACTTGTAGTACGGAGTCCTATAGCCCATAATTAGTCAATATAGTTCTTAATTAATTTTAATGTAAACTTTTAAATGTACTGTAACTATACAGTTTTGTTTTATTTATAAAAGAAAATACTGTTTAAAATGTAGAAATTTATATGTGCACATAGTAATTAAAAAATTGCATACAGCCAACACACAAGACTAGTGACTCGTCAAAGTCTCGTATTGGAGGCAAAACTGGTTGTGAATGTTTACTTTTTAATTGTATATAATATTTTTTAACTAGTCTTGTGTGTTGGCTGTCTGCAATTTCTTAAAATACTGTTTATATGAAACAGTTATAAACATGTAATACTTTCAAGTAAATAAGTTCATACTTGTAAGCATTTTGCTGCACTTGTTTTTATTGTTTATGAATTGCAATTATTCATCCTTTATAATTATTATTTATTATTTTAGGAAAGGGAACTAAAGAGTCTCTCTGTGTCAGGGAAAGGCATCAAAACCCTGGAAATGGGAAGGTTTGAGATCAATGTCTGGTATCAGTCTCCCTATCCAGATGACTATGCTCGTCTGCCCAAACTCTATCTGTGTGAATATTGCCTTAAATATATGAAAAGTAGCATCATTTTACGCAGACATGCAGCCAAATGTGTCTGGCGTCATCCACCCGGAGATGAAATCTATCGTAAAGGCAACATTTCCGTATTTGAGGTTGATGGTCAGAAGAGCAAGGTAAGATGCTTCTCTTTTACTACGATAAATTTTAAGTGTTGTTTTTATTTTTGTAAGTTTCATTTTGATAAAAAAAACACTGAAACAGTAGTTATAAATCAGTTTAAAATTTTATAATTAAAAGTACAATTGTAGATGCAGGAAATTTTTCATGTTTATTCTGTTTTTTAATTATTAAAGTTTCAGCTATTTTTTTTAATAATATTGCATCAGCATTTTTCTTAGCTAAAATTTTATCTTGCTAAGATTTAATAATAAAATCCTTTAGGGAGATGCTTTAAGAATAGTGGAGCTAAATTGCCGAAATTAGAAATTTAAATTACAATGTTAATTTTGACTGAGATACCTAATAATTTTTATTATCTTGTGCAAGAAAGCAAAATTAAATTCTGTTTGGAAGTTTGAAAATTGTCACCTTGAATTCACAGGAGAAAGCACAAATTTGGTCGTTTTTAAGAGGCTGCATTTTTTTTTTAACATGAAGGTTAAAAACCTTTCCTTTTCAGGATAAGAAATTTTGATCATGCTGAAATAAGAACTTGTAACTGTACCTTCTTATAATTTAACTTAAAAATTAAATCCGAATATAAATCAAAAGCCTTACATTTTTATCAAAAACTATTATAAATTTACTTATGATAATTTTAGTGCCATCAAACTATCTCATTGTCTGTGGTTTCGGGGAAAAGTATAATTTTGTTTTTTTCGCCAACACCTGGGCTCTTAGTATTTACACTATTGGCCTCAACAAGGGGTAAGAAATGAGAGCATTTAGTCGATGAAACGTTGCCCAGGGTATGCCGTAGAAGACAGCTCACACTATACCCGCAGAAATGGACAAAATACAGAAGGAGAAAGAAACATCCATGCGGACGCCGGGATTCGAACGCAGGTTCCGACATATCAGCCTCTCAGCAGACTGCCATCTAGACCACTCGGTTATGCCGAAAGGCAAGAAAAGTATAATACTTATGATTGCTTTCCAATAGGCTCCACAGTATCATAAAATGGAGTGAAATTCAGGGAAAGTTATTGAATCCCCCTCTTTCAGCAGATGGAGAAGTGGAAGAATCATTCAGTATTTATTTGGGATCAAGATTTGACCCTTTTTTTTTCTGATTTGCAAGACTTCTGAGGCATTGCTGTATTAATATGATTGCTTAATAAATTGTGTATTAAGATGCTTTATGTTATTTACAAGGATCATTCAAAAAAAATAAGTTGCACCTGACTATTGTATGTCAAGAAACTATGATTCAGATACACAGCGCAACAATAGAATTGCAGATACTTTACATTATTTTTCCACATAGTCATCTGTAAACACTTGCCTGAATGTTTGATTCCTTGACGATAGAAATCTGCTCCATGGTGATGGAGCCACCCTTAGAACTGCTGTTTTCACCTGCTTATCATTGCTCCCCCAGATGTTATTTCAGTTTACTGAAAAGGACAAAATCACAAGGCACAAAATTGGAACTGAATCGCAGATGTTGCCATGCCTCTCATCAATAACTGGAGCAAATCTTGTGTTGTGCATGCCTTATGTGCGTGCCTATCAGCATCAGTC
The DNA here is from genome assembly GCA_023159025.1 of Thereuonema tuberculata. Taxonomy (NCBI): domain Eukaryota; kingdom Metazoa; phylum Arthropoda; class Chilopoda; order Scutigeromorpha; family Scutigeridae; genus Thereuonema; species Thereuonema tuberculata. The sequence continues at coordinate 9,615,761 of JAFIDM010005346.1, forward strand.
AAGTCTTTGTGATCGCGTTCCGACTGCTGGCATCACTTCACTGTGGCTAGATGCAACATTGCATTTGTCCCATATATTGTCGTTATTTCACTATGAATCTTGGAACAATTGAGATGTTTTGCCCATAGAAATGGTACAGTTCCTCTTACCTCAATCTTGGAGTAACATTCCAGCTGACGCACCATTTTGCATTATTGCTACGACACCTGTTAGCACTATGACAACATGGGAGCCTCACCAGAGTACCACAGATAGACTCCATTCTGCACGTGTCTCACTTGTTGTGCAATTCTACCAAGAGATGGTGGTGACAGATGCAACTTATTTTTTGAATGACCCTCACATGGCAGTTTTTATTATGAGAAGAGTTGGATACTTGTTATTAAAAAAGTCTGTGGTAGATTTTTATTTTTTAATTAAGATAATGTGAAAACTATTTTTCTTTTATTTTATCAAAAGTAAGTTTAAAAAAAAAATTTGAAAAAGTGAAAAAATTGTTGAATAGTTTTATTTATTTCCAGGTTTCACAATGTCTTTGACATCTTCCTGTACCCATTTTATGCCTGCATCACCCTTCTCCATTCCTCTCTATCTTCCCAAGCCCCATCCTCTAATCATCTTTCTTTCATTACTTCATTTATTCCTTGCATCCATGTCAGTTTTGGTCTTCCTCTCTTTCTTTTTCCTGTTGGTATCCATTCATGTATCTTCTTCGGCAATCTTTCTTCTTTCATCCTCTTCATGTGACCAAACCATCTTAATTGTATATTTTTTACATACTCTACAAGGATCCTTGCACTTTCATTTTTTCTTTTATGACTGTATTTCTAATTTTGTCCCTCCTCGGAATTCTTGCCGATCTTCGCCAGAAATCCATTTCTGTTGTAATTTTGCCTTCGTTCCTGATTTTAAGTGCTATGTCTCTGAACCATATGTTATTGTGCTTTTAACAATTGTGTTATATAATACAATTGTATTCTGAATTTTAAATTGCAAATCATTGAATGAAATATTTGCATCACGAAACTTGAAAAGATGGCGATTCAAGTTTTGTCTATTGGATTTATATATATATTATATATGTGTGTGTTTTTGTTTTTACTGTAATATCTTTATCCCATAAAATACTGTTTAATTTTGATATTGCTGATCTTCCTTTGTTAATTCTGTCGTTTATATCATCTTCATGATTTCCGTTGAATAGTAAACACCTTTAATTGGAGGAAGAGCTTTTTGTCTGCTGCTTTCTTTGTCTTCTCTCTCTCTCTCCAAGTTTCCTTGTTTCACTTACATGATTCCGTTCCACTCAGAAGTCAGGTGTAGAATAAAAATGGAAATAAATAAAACGCACTTACTTATGAAAGGTTGAATATAAAGATTTACATGGAAATAATCCGACAGTTTCGGAATACTACGCGTATTCCTTCATCAGGGACGGCACAAACATATAGAACAGAGGACAGGATGATGGGTGAAGGACGACACCCATTTAGGACGACATGATGGGTGAAGGGTATGTTGAAAGTGAGGGAATTAAGAGGATTAAGAAAGTTTAGCAATAGTGATGGATGTGTTGCCCGTCGGTTATAGGGTTGTAAGCTTTCAGCTGTATTATATGGAAAGATTCAGCAAGGAGACGGTGGGATAGTCTATTATGGTGGGAAAGGGGTTTAGCTGCTGGGAAGTTGGGGGTGTGTCCTGTCTCTTTAAAGTGAGTCACAGTGTATGAGCCTGCAGTTGTAATTTCTTATTTTTTCTAAGTGAATTTTTCAGATGAGTTCTACATATTAAGCTTTGATTATAATGAAAATTCATTCTCTATTGACTTTCATTACATCTGTTTTCTCGAACTTTGCGTATCTTAATTTATGCAATATTACAGTCAGTTTTCTGAGAACATTTGTATTCCCTTTACATTAGCTAAGTGTTCTTCAGTCAAACTATAGCACCGTTTAAATTCATTGCCTTTGTAGGTTTAAAAATAGAGATTCAGAATTATAATTTAAACATTAACTGTTTGTACATTAGACTGGTAAAATTTATGTGTATGTCTGTGGTTTTTCTTCAGGAATTGTAGATAAATTAGTATATAGTAAGTCTTGAAGACTGTTTATTATGTTTGTGTTTCACAGATCCTTGCAAAGCCAAAGAGGGTCATTGTTAAAATTAGGTTGAATGGCAGAGAAAGGTTTCTACTACTAGTTAAGAAAAATCAGTGTTACTGCATCACTAGTTAAAATATAAATAGATAATGACAGTGGAAGTACTACATAATATAAATTACATAGCATGCTACTGGATAAAATGAAACTCTCGGCAGTAGATGTATAGAAACTAATAGAGATGAATTTTTGTGTGCCTATATAGAGAAATCGCCATAGGAAAAGCATCTGAAGAAAAACAGTTTTATCATTTTCTTTTAAAATAAATTCAGCCAACGCACAAGGATATAAAAAATATATATTTGAAAAGAAAGTAATACAACCGGTTTCGATCCAATCCGTAGATGTTTTTTCAAGTGAATTATACATAAAATGACAAGACTATAAATAGGGTCTAATAAAAACAATTTCACTTCATTGAATTTAAGTAATTTTATTGCTGGGCAATTGGTGTCATGGCGAGGCATCCTTAATGCATATTGCTAGCATTTTGATTCAAAAATGCTCTTTATTAAAAATTTTCAAATTTTAATCTTTCTTCCTTTTTTTTTTTCCTTTAATATTCTGAAAATTTAAAGTAAGACTACATTCAAAAAATGTAGTACAAGTTCATTGGATTTCCTTTAACTTGCTTTCAAGCCTTTTTTCATCATACCTGTGTGTAAATAAACTCAAGCAACCGTTTTTCTCCCATTTCTTTGCTTTTGGTATTTTTTTGTTGATTTTTATGTCAAAGAACAAAGACGTTGTACAAGGGGAATGAACATCATCTTTAATACCCTGTTTTTCAACAGCTGAGAGTTATTATGCTGTACATGACAACATACTTTAGTAACCAAATTGACAATATCTTAAAAATTCTAATATGACAGTGTAGTGAAATCTTTTCATTTTTATTGTTTTAAAAATGTAATTAATGCAACTGTAAACAAATTAATAACCATGACTACATTTATGATAATACGTTTTTCTTTCAATCTGTCGAAATCATTTGAGACTCAAAAGTTATTTTAATTTTTTTCTATTAAAAAAATATAAAATGAAAATTATTGATATCTAGAGGAGTTCCTTTGTGTGAAAGACTAGGCCAGGTTACATGAAAAAGACGGAAGTAAAGAAGTCTTTTAGAAATGGACTTCAAGGTTAAGAATATTTACGAAAATGGCAAGATTTACCTCAGATTTTTGGCGACAAAAGTTGCCGCCCGCGTTGGTCGGTATCGGAGCCATAAGATGGTTGAAAAGAAAACAGTAAAAATAATAAAAAAAAAAAAAAAATGAGAAGGAAATGTAAAAAAATCCAGTTTACTACTGGAAATTGGCTTGTATTTTTGTTGTTCAAAGGGACATGTTTATTTGTAGGCAACACATAAAAGAGTAGCAGAAACAGAGACTGCAGAAACACTGGGGGGGGGGGGGGGGAATAAAGAAAGAAAAAGTTCACTTCTATTTTTATATTAAATAGTCCTATGAATTTTTTTTCGTTTAAAAAAGAAAAAAAAATTTAAGGGAAGGTGAAGGCAGCGAACTTTTTTTCTTCAGATTTCAGTTGTTTAAATCCCATCCTGACCCAGAATATTGGACAGGAAAATCGTAAAAAACTTGGTGCATTATCGCGTGACTTAATAAAAATACTGATTTTTGTTGTTGTTAAATAGCCATACAAGAGCTCTAAACCCCAAATGCCCCCCCCCCCCTTCCTATCAACTTGTCTTTCCCACTTACTTTCATAAAAAAATCATTGTATACAAAAAAAAAAAAAAATGAATAAGTAAATAAAAAATAAAATAATAATAAAAAATTGAAAGTAATTTCAAACTTTAACTTTTATCCTTCAGAAGAGAAGTTCTTTCAAATCTACATTCATAATTGAATCAAACTTTTAGAGAGATAGATCGACTTTAATGTTTTTCCCCTGTATTGTTTAAATGTGCCTCATTTCTGAGAATATCGATAAGGGGAAGCCAATGCAGTTCAGTGTAGGACGGATGTTATTCCCCCAAGTTCCTTAGAATACGTCAGGAAGCCGTGTTTTTCCGCCGCTTGTATTTTTCTCCCCATTTCGACTCCAATTTCAGCGCGTTCCTCGAAACAAAACGCGTAATTGTAAGTGCGCGGGGGTTCGTTCTCACGGCGTCGGCAGCGGTGCTGCTGCTGCTGCCTCGTCGGCGTGTTCCGCGAAGTCGTTTCCGCTCAGACGAGGAATTCACTCTGGGCGTGATTGCCGGCCCTTTCTTGTCTGCGACCTACACCTGGGGATAAAAGAGTTAAGGGTGTAGACATAAGAGGGATGATCCTTGGCTAGAGTGTAATTAAGTCTGGCTCGGAAGGATTGCCTTGTAAATGAGTGGAGTCTGCATGTCTCGCAGGTCGTTGAATCGCTTATAGCTTTCTACCCCTCCCCCCGTTTTTTTTTTTTTTTAATCCTTTGAAAATAACAGTCTATTTTCCTAATCGCTGAATGAGACGATGGTCTATTGGTATCCAAGCGAAAATGCTTGAATGCCGAATAAGGCAATTGGGTTTTACGGTTTCCGAATCTTACATTAGCCTTGTTCGATTTCTGTCGTTAAATTCCTTCATTGTTTTTTAAGCAGTGTTTCTTCATCTGATTTGCTTTTTTTTAAATAGATAAACCATCGGAAATATAAATACAGGCATATTGAGACATACGTTTTGTTTATTCCCATCAAACAAATATGACATACAAATCTATTAATATCGTATTACATATCATCTTTATTTAATTTTTTTTTTAAAAAATAAATCATGAATGGGATAGAACGAATATTTATAACATTACTCTTATAATTATTTATATTGCAACTTGTATAAATGCCTCGCAGTTTGAGTGACAATAACTCCAATAAAAATATTTTTAAAAAGTATAAAAGTCGTATAAATTACTAGAATTTATAAGTAATCTATTATTTAATTATAAATTATATACATTTAATTCGGAAAGAGAATATAAAATACGAATTGCAATTATTAATTTTTTATCTGAAATTCATTGTTACTGATGAAGAATTCCTTTTAATTCTTATTTGAACAAAGATATTTGAACAAAGATGTGTCGTCACTTATAAGTAGTCTATAGCAAATCACGTGTACATACGTATGTTTAACTCTTATATTTTATAAAGGATAATTCTAGAAAAAGTGGATACTTTTTTTTTTTTATCGTGCATTAGTTGACGATGGGTGGATGATGAATGAAAATAAATACTATAAATTTGAATAAATTGATATTCAGTGTATTATTGAATTAATAAGTGTTGACAATAAAAACATATTCATTGAGTTTTTACGAATTTATCTCAGATCGACTCGATTCAACAAAGTTGGAAAAGAGTGCGTGCGTCTCTCAATCACTGCTTTAAAGGACTGCCTTCCAAACAGTTATAAAATAACAAAGATGGAATTAATTGAATTTTGCCAAATAAAAAAACAAACAAACTTGAAAAATGATACAATTACAAAACAAATATAATTTTAATGATTAGATCTAAATTTGATGAAATGATCTTTTAATTAACTGTCTTCAGGTCGGGCGTGCGGGACCTTAGCCTCGGACCCCGCACCTTTTGGGGCTCAAAAAATTAAGCAAAACAACACGTATTTGAAGAAAATACATTTTTCAGTACTTTTGACAAAAGAACAATTAATTCATTCATTCATTTTATTTCCGTTAGATTTTATCGTAGTCCTGTTAGGAAATATTTGTAACAACAACAATAATAATAATAAAAACTCTGGATTTTAGAAAACTAAGAATCACAGCATACTTTAATAAGGACCCCGTAAGGTAAAGTATATTTACCCAAGGTTTCTCGAACGCTGATGAGTTTGTCCTGTCGAGGGATGAATAAAAAAATCCTGTGGGAGATATTTCGTCCCCGTAGAAGGCGTATCTCAAGACTGCATGTAGTGATTAAGAACCACTGGTCTACAGCAAAACAGGCGTTAGAAGGTGTCCGAAGGAACAGTAAATTAATTT
>JAFIDM010005346.1:9623788-9635452 GCA_023159025.1 Thereuonema tuberculata
GGGGGGGGGGGTGCTGCTCCAGAAAAATTTTAGCCTTTGTTTTAAAATTGTGTGAAAGGAAACAAACATGTATAAAAAGAAATTTATCAAGTTTCTGAATAAATTTTCTTTTTATACATGTTTCCTTTCACACAATTTTAAAACAAAGCCTAAAATTTTTCTGGAGCAGCACCCCCCACTAATTTTAGCTCCATCCAAACTGCAGTCATCAAAGTTAACTGAAGTTTAGTGCACTCGGGCATGATTGTGTTTTGTTTGTTACAATTTTTGGCAATTTTTTATAAAACATGTCAAGTGGTCTTATTGTAATACAAAGTTGAATATATTTTTTAACATATTTCATGTATTTGTAGTCTCTCTTGATAAATACCTAAAATAAATCCCATAATACCTAAATAAACGAATCGGCACATTCTGTAGATGATCACGAGTCTCAGACGCTTTGAAATTCTTAACTTGAAATTGAAGCTTTGAAATATCGATGTTTACTTTCTGTAAAGGTCACAATTTATATTCAGGTGAAAGTTGACATTAAGTTTTACGAAAACCTTTTGGAGCTTCAAATTTTGTCGATATGATGATTAATGTTTGTTTAAAAATTTAATGATAAAATATAACGATGTCATGAAAAAGCATCGACAATATCTGCATTGAAAATTAAGTAAATAACTTGGATTAGGCAAGTAAAAAAGTAATTTATAATACAGTGCAGGAGAAAACGGAAGAAACGTTTTACGACACCCGATTTTAAAATCGATAAATACTTTAAAAAAAATAAATAAATATGAACATTTAAATGTTAATAATTCGTTAGTTATAACCATCATTTTCAGTTTATTTATTTAAGAGGAAGGGGGAAAAAAAAAAAGCAGCAGCAACAATAAAAAAAGTTCTGTAAATACAGACAAATGTAAACTTCTTAAATGCCATAATACTTATACAACTTTAAATACTATATAAAAAACAACAACAACGTAATTATCTCATGGCCAGTTGAAGTCTATGAGAATAGACGAAATATTGCCATGAGATGATTACGTTGTTGTTTTTTATGTAGTATTTAAAGTTGTATAGACAAATGTAATTGCTGTAGTTTTGAAAAAAACAAATAAACAAAAAATTATAATTGTAGTACTAATTGTCGATACCAGCATGGAAAGCTTTCCTGGTCTTCTGATTCACTCCAAGCCACAATGAATGTAACGTCGGTGAACTGCCTTAGGAAGAATCTACGTAAGTTTCAACAATATTTGTGAATTTTCTTCATAATTATTTTTGTTGTTGTCATTTATTTTATACTTTTTTTTTTTAATAGTTGTCTTTTTTAACTATTTATTGTATCCCAAGAAAGCAATCACAATTGAAATACTGAACTTTAGAGCCGATTTAGATTTAAAAATAAACGTTGGAAAGTTCCTATTGTCCTCCAAATGAGAGATGGCCGCCCTGTTTTTGTGAGATCTGCGCATATATGATCGATTAGTCTGGTCAGGCACTTCCGTCTGATTTTATGACAGGACGCCGCCATTACGGTAATCGCTTGTTACTTTGCAAAAGAGCATTGTATTTATAAATAATATATATTTATTTATATAAATACTTATTGTTAGCAACTGGTATTGAAATAACGCTAAATAGTCGAGAGAAGGTTTAATTTGGCGTTATCAACATGTCTTTCTCAGTGAAAACAGACGACGGCGTCCATTGTGACAGGAAAACATAATTGATCAGCTATCGGAAGGGCTGCGCAGTTCAAACTTCCGCCGGCCATCTCTCATTTAGAGGACAGTAAGGTTCTCATAAAGGAATTATCCCTGATACTATTTGGGGCAACAAGCATAGGTCAAATGACGTCACACCCTTGTTTCTCCCACCCTCCGTTTTTTAATAAGTATTCTCAGTTTACTTTCTAATTCTTTGTAATCTCTTATCAACTCTGCTCACCCCTTTCACCTCAACTTCTTCCTTTTGGTTTGAAGGATTCCAAGACAATACAACAAATGCCAAAATAAAGAAAAATACTAACTTTTTTTAGCATTTATTTCATAATAATTGGTAAACAAAATAATATTTTTTTTTTGTCTTAAGAACTAAAGTAGGTGAATCTGAAAGTATTTTTAATCCTCAATTCAAATATTTTAGATTTTTTTCATCAGGCACGGTTTCAAGATATAGGTGTTTACAATTTTAGGAAATTTAATACATACATACTAAAGAACCTAATACTCAAACATTCTACCTTACCAAGAAAGCATGAAACGCTGATTTTCTGCAATATTTCGCCTGTGGAACATCTCTCTTGATGGTCCAACAATAATCAGCCGACATACTGGAACTCCATTTGCCTTGATACCTCTTTTCCATTTTAAAAATCTCCTGGTGAAAGTGTTCTCCTGCTCATCTCTGATTGCCCCGAGATTTTCTGGGAAGAAGTCTATGCCGAGTCCAAGAAATGTATTTTCAAGGACATGTTACATCCCCTAACTTTATATGTTTTCAGAAGATAACTCACTATACCACGATGGTTCTCTGCCTTTTGATTTCCCAAAAAAATCTGAGTAACATTTTTGAATGATTGCCATGCTGCTTTTTCCATTTGATTTAAATGTTCCTCAAGCTTGTCGTCGTGCATTAGTGCTCTTATTTGTGGGTCCACAAATATTCCTCCTTTAATTTTTGCAATACTAATTTTGAGAAATTTATGTTTCAGAAATGTGAACCCAAGGCTATTCCTGTCCTTTGCTTTGACAAAATTTTTAATGAGGCCTAGTTTGATATGTAATGGAGGTAAATACACTTTTTCAGGATTGACCAATAGGATATTTAATACATTTTTCTGTCCAGGAACGAGTGATTCACGTTTGGTTATTCTTTTCTAATGTAGTGATTCTTTTTGTCCCTATTATCCCATTCATGTAAAAAAGCAACAGTGCTTTGTGTAACCAAGTTACAAGCCAAGTAAGAGTGCAGTAAACTTCAAATCATCACAAATACTCCATTCATATTTTTCATACTGGTGCTTTTCCAATAATAATTTCACATTTCCATATGTCTCTTTCTAGTAGCGTGGCCACAGGTACTGATGGGAATTTATTACCATTTTGCAGAAGCACAGCTTTCAAACTAAATTTAGAGGATTCAATGAACAAACGCCACTCTTTCGGCTAACATTCATGACAAGGGTCTCCATAATAGAAGAAACAAAACACTAGATCATTTTCTTTAGAGAAATCATCTTTAAATTCAGAGATTTACAAAAATAACATATTTCATTCTTTTAGCCGGGAATTTATAACTTCAGACTGTTTTTAGATAAGTTCAAATCTCGTACAAGATTGTTAAGATCTTCTTGAGTTAATAAATATGGTTCAAGCGATGAGCTTGCTTAAATATTGGACTACCACACAAGGAGTCTTGTTTCCTGTTCTATATAACTTTCATCAGAATCTGAGTTATCGTTGCTGAACGTTACATGTTCGGAGGTTTACATATGGGTAGCTCTTCACTGTGTGGAACTGGCCTCACTGCAGATGGTAAATTAGGGTAAATCACTTTATGCTTTACTTTAGATGTAATCCCTTTAATGTTTGTTAAGCAGAAATAAAAATCGGAGGAATGGTCTTTTGGTTCCCTCCAAACCATAGGGATAGCAAATGGCATGTGTTGTAAACCATTTCTCCAAGCAGTGAGAAGCGTAGCACACGATGCACAGCAAATGTGCGGGGCCCATGCCCTTTCTTGGTCTTCCATTTTACGCCCAAAATAAAGTTCATAACACTTTTTTATTAGTAATCTCTCTGAGACTTAAATGCTAATTCACCGCACATATAACAGAAACTGTCAGGGTGATTTAAACACTTCCTTGGCATATTGGAAATCTAACTACAACACTGTAGAACTTGTAAATGTATAATTACCAGTAAAAAATAAAGACAAAGCACTTACAAAGCTGTGTTATCACGTTCACATCAACTCACTACTGGCTCTTTCTGATGGAACAGTGCCACACTAAACGTCTCTCTACATGTCGGAACATGAATGAACCTGCACAGTCATGTCTCTCCATATGCAAACCTACCTTCTGAGTATTTAACATCCACATAATACTTACAATAAATAGAGAACTTCAGTGAGATTCTTTTACGTGTGTGAAATTTGTTGATAAGTCCTTGATTCAGCCTACACGGTTTAAAACATTATTTACAATTAAATTAAAAAGGCATTAAAAATGTTTAAAAAACTTAAAAACTTTGAAATTGAGCTCAAACTAGTTTCCGCTTGCAAGCAAGCAGTCATCGGTGAGTGACTTTCCATCCTGCAACACGGGTTCTTATAGGGAACTGTTCTTGAATGGGTCAATCAGAAACCTGGTTGTTCCAACCAATTGTCGTTTATTTGATTTGCATATGGCGTTGATTAGGGCGCTTCTAGCGGATATTCTTAATAGCATCCCTGGCGGTGATCAAATATAACCACAAGAGCACATGGCTTTGTTTACAAACCGATGTTTGTAAACACTGAGCTATGCAGTGAAGCGAACTGAATTGCAATACAAATCTCTTGATTTTTTCTTGAACCCATATTGGTATATGGATCTCACAGAAACACAATCGTTTATGTACATATCTGTATTTGCAATAAGGAATGATTCTTTACACCTACGTTTAAATTCAGCCAATTCCGTTATAAGTATACTTGGTTTTTCGATATCAAAAACATGACCACTATTTATCATATGTAAAGCAGTACAATATGCTGTATCCTTTTTTTGAATGGCCCGAGTAGGTTCAGATCATTTATCAGTTGCCGATCATCAGTGGTGAGTAGTCACTATAAACCACTATGTCCTACTACGGAGGTAATTATTAGTAAAGATAGGGAAAAGAATAGGACCTCCTAATGAAAACTAAAAAACAAGAAATACACAATAAAAACAAAAGAATAGAAATTCATCTGCCAGTCTCCGCTGGCCTCAATGAATTTTCTATGGGCATCAGTTAAATAATAATAATAAAAAAAAAAACCTAAAAAAAATGCTTCAACACATTAAAAGGTGAACCTACTCTCCACTGATGATCGGCTGCTGACCGCGAAATAGCTGTTTGGAGATGTCACTACTGCACTTAAAAACACTAGGTCCACCTTTTGATGTGTTTAAGCATGTTTTAGGGGTTTTTTTTTTTTATTTAACTGATGCCCGTAGAATATTCATTGAGGTCAGCGGAGACTGGCACATGAATTTCTATTCTTTAATTTTATTGTGTATTTCTTGTTTTTTAGTTTTCATTAGGAGATCCCTTTCTTTAACAACGACATGTTAATAGAAATATGTTGAAATCCATTTTTATGTTCCAATGTTTTTCTAATGGGACTTTAATCGCCTTCTCGCACTAACTTCTCAACAAGGCCCCTTTAGAAAAAAAAAATAACAACCTACAAATATAAAAATTAGATCGCCCCTAGTCCTTAAAGATGCATACTATGTTTCAAGAACTTCCATCTAGCGCTACATAAAATTGATTATTGGCGAGTGGGGAACACACAGACAAATAGTGGTTATGGTATCTGGATCAGAGATTGACATAAGTAGATCGACTCTTTTAAAGTTTTTTCTTTTGATCGATGTATGAAATTATAAATTTTAGACCATAGCTAGTATACCCTTATTATTTAATTGGTATTAAAAAAAAAAAAAAAAGGGAGCATTAGGTTCGAGTTGTCATTAAAACTTAAATAAATTGTATTCTTCGTACCGAACTAGGAAGATTAAAAGCACAAATGAAAGCACGGTGGAATTACTGGTTATCCTAGATTGCGTTTCAGCGCGACATCTATCGGTGCTTGAATGAACTTGTTGCTAAGCAACAGTTACCGCTGTTCCAATATGCAGAAGAAGAGCAAGTTAGAAATCTCAGAAAGACAGAAAAGTTTTAAGTGAATCTTGAAATAAATTATGTTATTCTTTCTAGTTTAAATAAATCATAACTGCACTTCAGTTTTAGGAAAGACATTAATTCCTCATCCATTTTGAAGTTAAAATCTTTAAACTGAGAACATATTTGAAGGAAACTTAAGTGAACAGTCAGCAAATCAAATTGGAGGATTTTTCTTCTTTATTATCGAGAACATTCTATTCGTTGGAAGTTGATAGTTGTAATATATCTGAACAGAACTTGTAATAACTTTATTAAACTTATTTAATAAGGTATTCTATTGCTATCATATTAATAAACTATTAGTAAACATCATTTTACAAATGTAGATTTTCATATTAATGTAGGAGACGTAAGCTGGCGTTGTGTGAACGAAAATTTAATTATCAAAATACACGAGAACTTGAATTTTAGGTTAAATTGCAGAACATGGGTAAATGGCGGCCATGGCACTATTTTGGAGACTGCGGATAATGTGAAACGAACAAATAACTAGTACAAAAGTAGAATGCTTATTTCAAAGTGGTTTTGCACGATCTTTAACTAGAAAACTAACCCTCATCTGGTAACTGCCATCTTGAGATAACAGCATGCACCAAGTCACCACGGCCGTTGTAGTCGATTCGAATTTTAATTGTTTATATTTATTTTTATCGTGAAGCAATGAATATTTCTCCAGATGCTATCCAGGGAAGTTTGCGTTTACAGTGTACTACATAATATATATATTACATATTTTTTTAAATTTTCTCAAGATAACAGTTGTATGGTTGTAGTTGTTGTCAGGGGTAGATCTTTTGGAGCCCGGTGCATCTTCTAACGAAAAAATAAAAAACAAAAAGAAACCAGGGAACCATTTATGCCTTCCCTTTTCCAGTTAAATATCACATTAATGGAAAATCGTGTTTTTTTAAGAAATAGGTAACACTTCTAGCAGGATTGTGGATGAACACAAGATGATGGAAAATGACACTTGATAGTTCTCAATAACCCTCAATTTCTTTAAAAATGAGGATCATTCCCATACATTGGAGGATGAGGGGGGGGGGTTATTGGTTCCCACCCCTGAACCAACAAAAACTAACCTCCGTAACAATTAAATCCTACAAGAACTATAGACTTGACAATTAAAAAAATGGAATTACGACAGGGCGCCATTTTGGCCTCTGCCATGTTCATCCGCTGTTCGGCGAAAGAGTGACAGGTAAAAAAAACAAGGAAAAATAAGCAGTTTTCTAAGAATAGGATTTTTAACTAACTTTTTTCGAATCGTTTGATTCGAAAATAACGAATATTCTCTTAGTTATCAATAGTCCTATATAACTATCTAAATTATTTCTACAGGTAGAGGAAAGAAACGATTAAGTATTAAGAGCAGCTACTTGGGATTTTCTCTGCTCTCAAACACAAACTGCAATTGAACCTTGCGTAAATTTAAGGGCTACTTTTTTTTTAAAAGGGTGGGGGGAGTACGAATGATTTATTCATGTGAAAACAGGCTTTTTTTTTATTATTCTGTTCCGACAAAATAAAGCATTTCGAGATTCACAAAAATTTAATTTCATAAAATTCTGCAGGTGTTGAAGGATACTTTAAAAATACATGTTTTTATTGAAGCAGTGACGATAGAAATTTATTACAGGGATGTGGCTAATTCATTTTTTGACAATAAAATGTAGGTGTGCGTATGTGTGACGAGATCCGTATTAGGCTAGATTTTTACGTTCCAAGTTTAATCAGCATTCGTAGTTTTAAGAAATGCCAAGATAGAAGGGGTATTGAAGAATGTAACGCTTTATTTTATCGTTACATTATTAGAACAGTTTAATCACCAAATGGAGAAGAGTATTCTCGTCTGATTCATTGCAAAAGATAAAAGAAGTCCGATGGTTTTACTGTTAAGAACCATAGGAATCCTTAGAATTCTTTATAGAAATTGTAAAATTTTGGCTGACATCACAAGTCCATTCTAAAACTCTGCATCAGTATTTGTATTGGTATTCCTATTTTGTCGACTGCAGTCAGTGTGGAATTAAGTATGTTATGTTCGTTGTTTTTTTGTTTTATAAATCTTAATTGTCATTTTTGTTATCAATTTATATAATTGGCTAAGTTCGTCTGTCCGTAACTCGATATAATTTTGTTACCACTGCATCCATTTTAATGAAATTTGGCATGCTTGCTCAGTTTTTTACGCATTTTTTTGAAACTCAAAATCATTTTTGCCGTAGAAGCTTCGTAGCGCAGCATTTAGATTATACAAAGGTGAGTTTGGTTGCTACAATCATTAATAGGAATCAATATGACATCTACATTATTTAATATTGTAATGGAACAATGCAGTATTATTAAATTACTTGAAGAAAGATTATTAAAAAATCTACAAATTGTCAGAGAATTAAAGCACAATAAGCTGTCTGTAACTCGAATAATTAAGCTATTAAGATAAAACCAAAAGGTTCTCATTGATACCATTGAAACAAAAGTACTCAAATTGGATGAAAATATTAGTTCATTGTGTCATTCCATGTTGTTTCCATGAAATTTTATTCTTGGGAACTGCCCTTGACAACTGAAATTCTAACAAAACATACGTTCAAAACCAAATAATTTTATTACCACTGCATCCATTTCAATGAAATTTGGCATACTTAGGGGAGACCGGGGCCAAGTGGACCTAGGGGTAGAGTGGACCGTTGACTTTAGTAATTCATGTAAACGCTAGAATGCGCCAAAAATCGGATAGAAGGTTGGTGCCATTGTGGCGCTGCTACCACAAAAGCGTCAGTGAATTCGGCTTATTGGTGACAGTGAGGTGATCGATTGTTTTGTTTTTGTCCAGGTAAGTAAATGTTTAGTGTTGTTTTTACTTTAATATTGCCTTTCAGCGATGCATTGAATAACATAACCGTAATATTCATATTGAAGGTGGTAATGTAAAGATCATTTTAAGCTGTAGTATGAATTGAATACTTAAAGTAGTCGATAGTTACAACTGAAGGAAACGCCAAAAAGGCGATGGGGCACATTGGACCAGTGGTCCACTCTGCCCCGCTGTTTTACAATAAAATATATTGGCACTATACATTATATTTTTTTTCTATATTATATATTTATTAGGCCTATTATATTATATTACATTATTACATATTATATTTTTTTATGTAGGCTGTTATATATTGTGTGTAGCCTATATTATTAAAGGATATTACCCCTTTAGTAATTCCTCTCAGCAAGTACCGTAATAGGGGAAGACTTCGCGCGAAGGCATCTTAATCTTCGAAAATAGCCAATTTACACATTTAAGTGTATCAAGTGTATCACATTTAAGTATCAAAAAAAGAAAAACAAAGAATAAGAAAAAAATACGGAATATTAAAAATAAACGAAAAATTTATATATAAAATATTAATAAAGAATTACTTTGAGGTAAAAAGAGAAAGAAATTCCCTAGATGAAGAATTAACAACAAGATATAATTGGAACAAAATTTTTAAAATTGATAAAATCAGAAATAACTTCGGATATAGATTAAATAATTATGTAAAGTATAAAATTTTTAGTCAGGTAGATATAATTCAAAAATATAATATAACATTTAAAGAAATAAAACAGAAATTAATCTCTGATGTGGTGGATGGGTTAATTACATTAAAGAATGATAATTAATTGAATTAACTTATTGACAAATATATTAAATTCTCGGTCACATATCACAGGTATGCAGTTACTAAGCATACCTAATGGGACTGAAAAACATAAAAAAAAAAAAAAAAGTGTTATTAAATTCTAATTAAAAACTATGCAAACTGTCACGTTGTGGAATTAGCAACATGACACGATTAAAATCTTGGTCTCTGAGGGAATATATTTTGATTTTTAATAATTGTATTGTTGTAATTATGTACTTGAATTTTTGTATTTGGTGAAGTCTTGTATATTATTATTGTAATATTTCATGGTTAAATATTATTTTAATGGCTTGAGCTTATTTAGAAAACAATATGTGCGAAAGAAAAAGAAAAACTTCGAAAAAACAGTTGTGCGTTGATTGAGTGAACACATGGTTTTATCTGTTTCGTTTTCCCATGGGAACAAAAGGAGAAAAGTTAAGTACACTCTGGCGGGAAAAATCAGATCAATTGATGAATCTGAAACACACGGGCAAAAAGTACACCTAATCAGTAAACATTTCAAGAGAGGGAGCGTATTCTAAAACACACACAATTACATCCCTAAGTGAAGTGGATTCAATGTACGCAGTGCAAGAGATGGGTCCATAGTTCCTGTGTAGCCAGTGATATTCGGGGTTTATTTTACGAATGCCTCAACTGCAAAGAAGATTTCTCTAGTGAAAGTGATTAATTAATTCAATGTAAACCTATTTGATATTATTCATTTACGACTTTCAACTGCATAATGATTATTTTAAATTTTCACTTGAATATGTAATACCTTCGGTAGTCTATGTTAAGTTAAACTTTATTTCATGATATCCTAAATGGCCTATTATTTTATATTCAATAAAAATCTTACTTTAAATGTTGTTATTCTTACCAGGGCCAACGTGCCCCCTGGGGTGGTCCTGCCTGCCCCGTGGTCGGGGCAGGTTGGACCACTCTACCATTTTTGCTTTGCGAATTAATACCAATTTTATTTACGAAGATAATGAAATGAAATCAAGTATTTACATTCTTGAATAGTTTCCGATTTTGACAAAAAAAAAAAAAATGCAATGGAAAATCTCTTAACAAAAAAAAGAAAAAAATTCAACTAAAAAAAGTGGACCGCTCTGCCCCGGTCTCCCCTACTCAGTTGCTTACGCTGATTTCGAAACTCAAAACCATTTTTGCCATAGAAGCTTCGTTCACAAGTTAGCACAGTATTTAGATTACATTTACTTTATATTTGATAGTTGATAATAAAATGATTTTTCTGATTTTTTTTTTATGCCTGTCGTCCGAAAGGCTTTGCTGCTAGTTAATTGAATATTAAACAAATACATAAAAGGAAATTTAGGCGTTAAAGAATAATTCTTTTTTTCTTAAGAGAAATTTTTTATTCTTTTCTCCATTAAAAAAAAATACATTCTACAACTAATATAGAAAAAAAAAATGAGAATCTGTGTAGCATCTTGAATTTGTCTTTTGCCTCATCCACCTCAGTCGCTCGTTTCACCGCCATCTTTCATCAAACAACTGCAATCTGTTTCTATGTTATTACATACTTATTAACAGAAAGTTCCTAAAAGAATTTGAAGCCTACTTTCTCAAAAATATTCGCTTTTTTTTCCCTCCTGTGTTTTTTAAAGTCGTAAAAATAATACAAACGAAAAGTGTCAGTCTTCTGAAAATTATATCTACTAATTCCCAACAGTCCCTATTTTTGCATTTTCTAACAAAACGAACGAAATCCTCATTTCCTTATTTATAGTAGACGCGACGAGTTTTGAAACTCCCAGAATGCAACGCATATTATAGATTCCTTTCCTGGCCGTTCGCTAACATTCAAATAGAAGAGAAGCGACCTCTTCTATTTGAATGTTAGCGAACGGCCAGGAAAGGACAATCTGTAATCTGCGTTGCATTCTGGGAGTTCCAAAACTCGTCGCGTCTACTATGAGTTACTTAAATTCAACTGTTTTTAAGCTTCTCGCGCAAAAATTCACATAGAAAAAAATACCCAGCACGAGAAGCACGAGACATTTCACTTCTGTTGACGGCAAACAATG
>JAFIDM010005346.1:9635852-9694923 GCA_023159025.1 Thereuonema tuberculata
TTTCAAAAAGAAGCCTCAGGAAGTCCAGAAATTCTCTGGATGAAATACAGCATTTAGTGAATTAAAAAGATGAGATAGTTACAAGTAAACAAACTATCTTCATTTAAAGTAATGATTAAAAATAGTTTGTTTGTATTTCGACAGTAACGTACTTTCAAATAAGACGACTTTTCCTTTTTATTGCTTACAGGAAGAACTGTATCTTTCTAAACATCGTATTTTTTTATTATTTTTTTTTTTTAATTTTTAGAATAAACAAGAACTCAATAGAGCAGTATAATAACAATCCCAAATACTTTGGATAGAGATGCTCGTCGATGAACCGAGTTCTAACTTTCAGATGTTTTTGGGAATTCTGAAATTAAATGCTTGAGTTAACCACCTGCGTCTGCGTCTGATGTTGCTCCATTCCTCTTGAAACAAGAGATCCCTGGATCCCAAAACAGTAGGGTCGCGAAACGTGTTATTGTTAGAAAAATCAGACAAAATCAAAAACTCGAAAATTTCATTTCTACAGTTTTGATTTTTTTGAATTCCAATTAAAATTACTTTCGTGTCTTATTGCCTAAGGAATGACATCTAGTGACTTTATTCTTATTAGGTTGAAGACATAAGGCAGTTCAATTACATTTGTACTGAAACTTTGAAATTAGGAATTGTTTAGAAATAGAAATTACTTTTTTTTTAGTGTAATCATCTGCCATTTTGTTTCGAATGATTATCCTTGCAAATCCATTCTATATTCTACTTGAATTCTAAAGTTTACTTACGTGGTTAAAGATCACTGGATTTAATATTCGGCAGTGAATTCACGAGTTTTATTTTAACCTTTATCAGTCTTAAGAAAACAACAAAACAAAGCAAAACAAGATGGCCCAATTGTAATGAAAATATCTCTCTCTCATTATCAGTGATCTTGTAAGCTGTGCTTATAACCTTCTTTGCTGTTCTTATTTAGCTTCTGTGAGACGTTTCCAACATTACATTATTTAGCTTTTTTTCTTGGTATCTGCCATTTCTGTCTTGGGCGCAGTATTGTCAAGCTAATTTACAAAAAGGTATGCAAATGGGGTAATCGTGCTTAATGTGAAAAGATTAGTTAGTTTGTAGTTTATGTAGACTGTAGTACCATTCAAGCGCTGTTTTCTAATAAAAATATAGCCTATTATTAGCATTTTTCTTTAAGCCACTGAAGTCATTGCTGTTATAAAACCATATCTATATGTTATGCTGTTTTCTTTATACAGACGAGTATCGTAAAATGCCCATAGACTGTTTACCTAAAGTTGGCAATTGGTTGGCACTGTTGTGAATTGATTGGATCAACCAAATGTTGCGAATTGAAGCAAAAGTAGGTTGGAAATCACTTACTGATAAAAAATGCAAATACAAATGCAATTGAGAATGCTTTTAATCCATAGCTCTGTTATAAACTGTGATTGGGACTATTCTGTTGGCAGCTTTTCACAAAGTAGTAAACTCCTCCAAGTCCTCCAAGAAACGAAACATAGATGATAAAGCGCTGAAAACAAATGTCAACAATGAAGATAGACTTACTTGGAATCTTCTGGAAACATTTGTATATAAATATTGATGAGTAGTTTTTGGATGCGTGATGTAGCACATGAAATAACTGTTTTATCACTTTTGCTGTAGTCTAGACGGAAACTCGCCCTAGAAATTACTCTGTTAATAGCTATATAAGCGTCGGTAAAAAATTAGAATTAGTTTATTTTTTTATGTATTCAGAATCCTCTAATTGTATCGATCAATGTCATTTTTAGCAAAGTTAAGAAGTGAGAGACTCAGTAGAAAAGAGGCATTTGCCACAAAATTAAAATTACAGGAAAACATGTTTTAGAAAAAATAATTTTCTGTGGAGAGTTGGTGCCTGTTTATAATGACTTAAATTGACAGTGAAGAAGATGATGGTTAATGGAATAGACACTAGTAAAAAATCGAACTCCATTTCCCACTGGGCCTCTCGATTATAGTGACAAGTTATCTATTTTCAAAAATAGAGAGAGAAATTCACCAACGGACAATAAAAATGCCTTCGCACATTGAGCCAACATCACCGGGAATTCTGAACAGCTGTTTCATCCTTATTAGGAATCATTAGCAGAATATACCCTTGATGTTTGGCTCAGTTGCGCGAAAGCTTTACCTAAAAGCATTCTCGATCCCGGGAATGGGCCGCCGAGATAAAAAAAACAATAAAATAAAAAAATGATCCTGAAAGATCCAAAGTGTTAACCCCTTGTCCTTTCACTGAAAGGCACTAAGGAAATTAATTACAAAAAGGCAACATCATAAGTTCAATGAAAGCAACTCTACTTATGAATAATTACGGACGTTAAACTTGCTTTCATTATCTATTTTCTGTTTTCTGATTTTGAAAAACAAATTTTAAAGAAAAATATAAACTGAATGATAAAATTTTAACCTGTGTGGAAAAAAAAAATATTGAATTCTAAATAACACACACATTAATTTTAAAAACATTTAATAAAATACTTAGCACGTTTAGTCTTTCGGGCTCCTATGCAAACGTCCCTGTTCAGCACAAGAGGGTGTTGAAGAGGGGCATTGAATAGGAGCTCGAAAGGCTCCACGTGCTAAGTATTTTAGTAAATGTTATTAAAATGAATTTGTGTGTTGTTTTTTAATTCAATTCAAAAATATAAACTAGTGAAAAAAAAGGAACAAAGTCTTTATTTATTATTTGCTTTTTAATTATAATATCTATTGATAAGACTTTTTTTTTTTTTGTTTTCTGAAAAAAAAAAATTAAAATCCGCAAATACTTGTCTGAATAGATTAATATTCTTTATTTAAAACATAAAAGAAATCCACTGATCGTTATGTGGAAATTTCTGAGATATTCTTTGGGCTAAATTCTCGATACAGGACATGAAGTTAGATCATGACTTGTCTTTAAAGGCCATCTAGCGGTTCTAAAGTTAGTGGAATGGACGCAGAGATTGTCTCATTTAATAATCCTCACTTTTTAGGAAAATAGGCTAAAAAAGTAGGGGTTTTATTTGGGCTGTATTTATTTAATTTTAAATATATTTATGAAAATAGAAAAAAAATGTATATAATTAAAATTTGTTGGTAATTGAAAAACTAGTGGAATAACGAGAGATTTATAAAACAACACCTATAAATTGCTTATGAATAAATAAATGTAAATAAGAACAGTGGTAATTGGATACAATTGATAGTCTGCATCTATTGAATGGACTGTGCGGGAACGGATACCCCTTCGATCAAATGTAGCCACTTATTCTGAATCGCTCGAATGTGCTAACGAACGCAATGCGGGCATCCCTTGAAACTGCACTTGACCCTTGAATTTACTGCAACTTGAATCTCCCTACAGTTTTGCGCTGCTAATCTATATTACTAAAATCTTTTATTTCTCTGTCTGTCTTGTCTGTCCGTCCGGCGCAATTGTTGTGATTTGTGAAAATAGAAATAATTTTACAAGTTCGCTACGGGAATCGAACCTGCAACCTTCTGATCCGAAGTTAGACGTCTTATTCATTAGGCCACGGGAACTATATTCTAATCTCTATAAAAAATACAAATTTGTCATAGACGCACTCGCTGGTTATCGGGTAGTTGTGAGAAAGCAGTCGCAGGTTGGGAGAATCTACTTTTCCCGGGTTGCTAGTATCACTTTTAACAACGTTAGCATTTAATACATTTCAACCTCTGAGTCCCGGGATCGGTTCTCATGTAGGTTTCGTTGATGGTGGCGATCCGCGCTGGGCAGGTTTTCCCGGGGTTCTCCCGTTTCCCCTGCATTTCTCGCACCATCCTCTCTCAGTCTTTCTCTCCGTCTGTCCTTCTTTCCGTGGGACAGTACAAAAGATCTTTCAGGTCGACGTGCTCGGCAGTCATGCCACCCACTTTAAATTAATCTAATCTAATCCATTTCAAATTGTACGGGGATCTCTTTGTTTTTGTCTTTACTACAATACTGTGAATTGATTTATTTATTTTTTTTTAAATTTTGACTCGTTGTATCTAAATAAACTTCTCTCACCCTTTCATGGTATGGAATAGTCCTTATTTTTAATTCTTTTTCTTTCTTTTTTTCTATAAAAATTAATTTTATATTAGCATTACAAGAAACTTTTATTAAAAATATCTTTTGTGTACCTTCAAATGTACTATTTCTGAAAATATAATAAGGAAACAAATAATATGATTTTTTTTAATTCGATAATTTTTATAATTATCTGAAGAATATGAGTTTCTTTGTTTTGTTTTTCTGAGTCGTACACGTGAAAGGTCAAATATTTTAGCAATTATTTGACTGATTTTATCTTTCCTGTGTTTGTTTTTTAGTCCGTAAATTACGTTGTGAATTTCTTTTTGAGATGAGTCTGAATTCATTGGCGTGTATTCAGTCGTCGATCATCTTTTACTTACAGCGCAGCGGTCGGATAGCTCTTACGTCATAACAATAACACGGCGCCTGAGCACAGAATGAATCATATGTCGCCCAGTCAGTCTGACGTCGCTCTCTCTGGTTTTTACAACATTTTTAAACAAACACTTTTATTAAGTTGAATGATTTAGAAATACCTTCTGTATCTAAGTGAAGCTGATTAAAATTAATATGCATGCGTTTGACCTTGAACGTACTCTTTACGTAGCAACTTTACAACAAGCGAATTGATCTTCCTGAAGCCTGTCCACAACGGATGATGGAACTTACGTATTTTGAAATGCAATTGGGTCCATCGAGAAATATGCGTGTGAAGTTGACAAAAATTCCCTTAGAAAGATAGAATTAAAACGAGGAATTTCTTCGATATCTTGAAGCCCCGCGAACATCATCCAAGTCATGACATCATGCCCATGGAAAGAAATGGCGTCTAAAACAAGTTCACCGATTCGAGTCGCAGACCAATGAATATCAGAGTATTGCGAGTTTCTTTCATGCATAAATAAAGTTTATACTGAAATGCAGTAATTGTATGCGGCAGAATTTATCAGAGAGGTTTCAAAACCTCGATTTTTTTTTCGGATTTTCCACAGCTGCTGGGGGAAATGCATTGCATTATGGGATTGCTTTTATCACGGCCGACTCATTTGCGAGTTGCATGGTGTGACGGCTGACAAAAAGTTGGCGGACTTGAAGTCGGCCGACTAAAGTTGGTGCAAAGTTGGATGGTGTTCGCGGGGCTTAAGGTTGCATATTAATATATTTAGTAATCCACTGTTATTTGCACATGCGCTGATATTAAAAGTATTTGCAGATTTAATTAATTTTCAGAAAATGTAGTTTGAAGATTTTTTTTTAAGGTATTTTTTTTTTTTATTAATGCACGGAGAATGAAGAGTTTTTCTTTGTTTTCAAGATTGAAAAAAAATAATAATAATAAATAAAAGCAAAAACAAAACACAGGATTATTACAAATAAAAGTTAATGAAAATAGTTATTACTTATCCTGTCGGGAACTTATTTTATAAGAGACTGATTCATCACATACATACATTCATGTGTATCAAGATGCATATCAGTAATTGACTATCTCTATAGTGCTTCTCAGACGTCGCCTTCGTTTGCTTTTATGGAAGAAATCACAATTGTTACGAGCCAGTCTAATCTCTCTTGTTGGGATAATTTGAAATGACCTTTTCTTTTTGTTAAAATATAAAATGCGTTTGACAGCTTTTGGTTGCTAAGACTTTCCTCGTGTTCTTTTAGATACGATGTTATCTAATGTAATATTGGAATTAGACGCAACTAAGGAAAATTACCAACTGTGATATCTTAAATTATCAGAAAGTCTGTTGTACTTGGTGGTCAACGTTCTAGAAAAATTGCAGAATTCTGATACGTCGTATTACATAATCGGCAATAATATCTACGTTCAAAATGGGTGGACTACGTATTTGGAGCATTGCAACCAAACCTCTACTCCTTATTAGTATCTACCGTTAAGTTACCCAAAGTTGTAGACTTGTTAGTTGCGGTATAAAAACTTCGTTTTCATCATTGTTATTAAGGAACTGTCTCCACTCAAATCGTTTTTCACAAGTGTAACTTTGGAGTTCTCGTATTTTGTCATTATTTGCTCAAAAAAGGCGAGGATGGGGGGAAGGATGTGAACGAGCGATGGTTTGATTTGCTACCTCTGTTTAAGAAATAGATTGAAGCGTTTCATTGATTGGACCTTTTGCATGTAAACTAATGATACTATTTTTTTTCCGAACAATTACAATGTAAGCATTTCAATATTGGATTGCAATGAAACGAATCTCAATCGAATCTAAAAAGATGTTAGTTTCAACACAAAATCCAAGGATTGTTTTCGTGGTCTTTGAGAATTCGTTCTTCCAATGATTCTTATGACAATATCGAATTTTTAATTATATCTGTTAGTAGTTAAAGCATTACCCATCTTCCAGGGTAGCAGCACAGGAGATAAGGCTCCCGTGATCACCTGCCAAGCGAGACAAAGTTGAGACGGAGAGTTACTCCGACGCTCGCCCATCTTCATCCCTTCTCGCTTTCCCCGGTGAAAATTATTGAGTAATCAGAGGAATTAAAGACATTTAGGCCTCTTCTACACACGTTTTTTGTTGTTGTGAAAAACGACGGTTGATTCGTGTGTAGGCACGGTCGTCAGTGCTGTATCGATCACTGTGGAAGTGTGTAGACAGACACGGCCGCACTCCGGCACGGCAGCGCTGCCGTATGCGCCGTGTCTATGCACGGCGTGATGCAGTGTTGTATTGTAGTGTGTGGGAGTCTGTCCACGGCACCGGATTTTTTCACGGCGGCAATTATTTTCGTAGCTTACGAACGCTGATTTTCTTTGAAAATGGAAATAAATCAAGAAATATTAATTACATTGATTAATGAAAGGCCTGTAATATGGGATAAGACTATCGATAAGTATAAAAACAAGTCTTCCCTCGGTTGATTCTTAACAAGTGTATGAAATGCACCAAATTCCTCCCTTTTTTCTAAAATCGGATGTATCCAAAACCTTCTTTTCCTTTTTTTTTTTTCTTTTTTGAGTTTTCTATACCATCTAATACGCAATGATAATCTGTCTTATAAGGATTCAAGACACACGTCTGCAGCTTGGCACAGAAAAACCACAACTGAGCCGTCTCGCCGTTGTCTTGTCCGGTTGTTTGCCGTGTCATATACAAGCTCACACGTTTTTTCTACGGCACGGCTAACCCGCCGTACGGTTAAGAAACCGTGCCGTGAACAAGAGGCCTTACAACAAGAGGTTAAGGAGGACATGTTTTTATGATATTTCGTCTTGTTATTGTATTTGATAATAGTTTAAGTTTCATCTATTGTTCGTTCTTGATGGCTGAGTGGTGAGAGAAGGCTATTGTGTTATTAAATCGGGTGAATGGCCAGTATCGAGAAAATGTGAAATGGTGGCTGATTTGTCGTATTAAATGCTTGGGTGTGATCTTAACACGTGTAGATAGTGATCGCTTGGTTTGTCCTTTCGAACTTGAATTATTTAAGCATGACGTCACGTGGATTGCAACTTGAAAATTCTCTTTATTCTAATAATGAATAGAGTGCTTCATTTTTTGAAAAAAAAAAAAACCAACCAAAAAAACACAAAAATGTTTTGGAAAATTAGCAAAATAATATTTGAAATATTAATTTTGTAAGCGGTCTGACAATAAAAATAAATAAATAAATAAATCGAAAAAAGGAATCTTTCAAAGATAATACTGAGACAGAAATTATAAATTTCATTGTCATTTTCATCAAATATTACAAAATAAAATTAGTTTTTAGCTATATTGACTTCGTTTTTAATAAAGACCAATGAAAATTAAAGAAATGAAATGCTAGCAAAGAAATTGAAAAAAAAAAAGTCAATGAAATTTGTGAGGTTTTTTTTTTTTCGTTATTTTGTATAATTAAGTGATTTTTTTCGTGTGTTGTGATAAATCGTTGATTTAAATGGTGAAGGAACTTCTAAAAACAAACATTAAAATTACATTAAAAATATTTATAACAAACAATTTTTTTTACGTAATTTTAAGTTCCTTTCACCACTTAACAAAATTATTATTTTGGAAAATTTAATAATTTGTTAAACAGTAATGATGATATTTGATCTGTGAACTTTTAAAGATTTTATTTTATTAGTTCTTCTCCAATATTTTTATATACACTTTTAATTTTTGTCAATCTTAAAAAAAAAAAAAAAAAAATGTAACTGATTAAATAACTGGGTTATTTTCATCAGTTTCATTTAGTTGAATTTTGAAGCGAGGAATCCCTGCATTTTATTAAGAGAGTTTAGCTAATTTACCGTAGTCTAGAAAAACTTTGAATTTCCTAACAGAGGAAACTTAATTAGATACGATATTTTGTCAATGAAATATTTCTTTTAAATACATCAAGAAAGTATTTACAAAGATATTTTTTTAAGGAAAGTAAATTTGTGTTACCAATAAGAGATACAAATAAAATAAATAAAATTCATTTAAACTTTTTATTTTTTTTCCAGTTGTTTTCTAAATTATCGTAAATGAGTGAGAAAAAAATAATATTTTAATCGGGAGAAAATTTTAATACTTCAAAACTTTTTAATTTATTAGCAGTGGCATAGCAACGCCTTGGGGGGGGGGGGGGGGCGGGGGGGGGGTCCCATTTTTAAGCAAAAAAAAAAAAAGGAAATTTTCTATTTAACAACCAACAAAAAGCTAAGCTGGCTGGTGGGGCCCCTCCCAGGCGGGGGCCCAGGGCGGACCCCCCCCCCTTGCTACGCCACTGTTTATTAGGTGTTTAACCACTAAATTGCTCTGTAATCCAATCTTGCCTTTAATCCAGACGACGTCATTGAGTTAGCCAATAGAAGTCGTTTTTGCGCCGGAGCCAACCTTCTATCTTACATAACCTTTGCCCTACTCCAGTATTAACACCTTGATAATGGAGAGCTGTGGATACCCGAAACATTGGAACAACCCTCCCCCTCCTTTTAACTATTTTAATTTTTAAATGTTCTTAATTCCTTTGACTACCCAATAATTTTATCCCATCTGTTATCATTCTGTTCTATCTATCTCTCTGTTCTGAAGTTGCCTTCTGTCTTTACGGATTTGTCACAATATTTCAGAATCAAAGCCAGCTTGGCACAAAAGGCATTAAAATAAAACAAAAATGCACGTGATGCTGTAAGTAATGGTGTTTAAGGGACATTGTTTCTCCAACGGACGTTAAATCCAGTTATTTATTAACGCGAAAGAATAAAAAGCTTCATCTTCAAATAGATTTACAGCAACACGTTCGCTATTCCGTAAAAGAAACAAACTGCCAATAATTATTGCTACCAGTATAGAAGTTAATACAAAAGAGATCTACAATAGAATCGGCCATTTTGGTTGTGTTTTTTTTTTTTGAGCAATAAACGACATTTCCCATCACTTAAAAGATAAGGGTTTTTATATATTATACATCCCCCTTTTTATTGTTTTAATTGGTTTTCGTAATTGAAACCGCTGTTGTGGATGAGGTAATTCCCACAGTGAGAGAAAGACGAACAAAGAAAAAAAAAACCTGACAGAATAACTATAAAATTCTATTTCCTGCCTGGTTTTATTGTTTGATTAATGAGGGTTGAGATATCCTGAAGGGAGGGTATATATTTTTTTTAATAGATTCCGCCTTTAGGTGTTTGTGTGTCCTTTCAATCCTTTAATCGCGTTATTTATTGTTTTGTTTTTATTATTATTATTTTTTAATTAATTTCATTTACTATCTTTGAAGTAAAACGGTTTTTCCCTGAAAATGGGAGATTTAAGAGATTACGGAAAAAATATCAGATAATTGAAGAACATATAAATTTTATTTTATATTAATTATTTTTTTTTGTATAATTATACACTTTTTTAATTTTTTCTGCATCTCATTTGTTAAATATAGAAGTGCCTCCAGACCTCTGCTGTTCTTGAGCCTTTGGTTTTTCATGAGAAATAAAGTTTCACTGTTTTTTTGGGATGGTTCTAAAACATTTTCCTTTTCATTGTTTGGAGATTCCTTCTTCGTAGAAACTTAGTTCTTCTATTTTTATACTTGTGGACGTAAAAAAAAAGGGATAAATATTGAGAATGATATTTTCATTCACGTCTTAAGATAACAACTGAATTCATTGATGATCATCTGGGACGAAACAGCTGTCTCAGATTCCAGTTGACGATACTCAAGGTGTGAATGAAAATTTGTGCATTCTCAATATTTAATACTCCCCCCCCCCCACCCCCCTGTTTTAACTTAAGCTCCTCTATTGTGGATGTAGTTGGTTGTTCGTTTAATTCTTCCATGATTTCACTACTTTTGTAGTGATTCAACCTTTGATATCCTTCTTCCCATGACGTAAATATCTTTCCCCTCATAGGCAAGAGTAGATCTCCTAATTCGATCTTCGCAGGACAGAAAAAAAGTTATTCGTAAAGACAATTCATTATCTAAACTTGGAAGTTTACAAATTAAGTTTTTCAATTTCCGAGTTTTATGGTTAATTTGGTATTTACTTATCGTGCTAATAACGCTTTACGGAGCTCCTGTATTAGATTCTGTGAGGCAGTTTATACTAAAGTCAATAAAAATTAAGAATTATTATCAATTAAGAATCTTAATCTATAATTTAAAAGGGAAATTTATGGATGTGTATATGTGTATATCTGTTCCAAATGTTTAGCTTAATTCCCAACATACTACAAACTTGAAATTTCGCATGTGTGTAGGTTCCATACTGTAGACAATGTATAAAGTATAAAATTTAAACTTTTTTATTTTTTGAGGGGAGGAAATGACCATGAACTTTCTTGAAAGCGCCACATATGCACCTGGAGGCGACAATTGGAACTACAAGAAAATTGTTGTATATAATAACACTACATATTAACCGAGAGGCAAAAACTATTACTATGAGATGGGGAGGGGGGGGGGGGGGGGGGGGGGGGGGGGCAAACATTGTTTAAGGATACATTACGGGGTTTTCGGGATAGATTTAGATCTGTAATGATCATATGATTTTTTTTTTTACGAACTGGGAAAGGTTTGAAGTGATAGGGGTGGGGAGAAAGGAGTGGGAAGTTAGGGATCTCGAGTTACAAATGTTAATGTTTGAAATATAATATTACTTTATACCTATCACGTCGTTTTTATACCAACTGGGAAAGTTTGGAAGTAATCTCACAATTTCCATTTCCTCCTCGCCCACATCAGAACAACTCTTTTTTGAACCCGTAGGAAGAACAGGGGCTCCGCTAGTTTACTGTATAAGCTTCGGCTTCTAAGAGCAAAGTAGCTTTTAACAAATGTGGATTGTCTTAGATCAGATCTCTAATTCAGTAGCGTCCTTCCACAATAAAGTTTCAGTTTTTTAAACTAAGTGACCAGATGAAAAGATAGACGAACAAATGTATTTGGACTTATTGACTTATTTTTATTCTCTCTAATATCTATTAATGCGTGTTACATATGCTAGACTAGACCAGAATACTCTTTGGTTGCTATAGGACTTGAAGAGATCATTATTGTATACTAGTAGTACTATATAGTACGTAGCAATCCTTTTAGCTAATCGTACAGGGTAGATACGAGATAAAAACTTTGCTGACTTAGTTCACTCTGTTGAACTTTCGCGAATTTTGAGTGCGGACTATTATTGTCCTGATGCTGTTTAAAATATTTTTCTGTAAATACTATTTCGTTTTGAAATCTTCAATTGTCGAAATACACTTCTTAATTTTTAGTTTTATTATTAAAATTAATATTGGATCAAAATCAGGATTTGGATTGGGTCCAAGTTCGCTTAATTTTACAATTTTTATTTAGCAGAAATATAATTTAAATAAAAAAAAGTGGGTTTGTTTTTTGTTATTTTCACGACTTTGAAAAAAAAAAAATACTTAACCAAGAAATGCTATACCTTTGTTTCACGGAACGACTTACAACTGGGTTCTTTTCTCGTTTCTGATGTTCGAGTGACCACCCGGGAGGTAAGTAATCCCGAGTCAAGATCATCCACAAGTCGTTACTGCTGTCCTTGTTATCTCAACTCGGTAGTAACGGAAAAAGTAGTTTTGAATATGACAGCCGTCGTGTCCACCACGCCTCACAGAAAACAAAACACCGAATGTCCAAAGGCGAAACATTAATTTTGATCGAAATTTGGCGTGCTAATTTTGAAGACTTGACACGGAGGAAGCGTAACATAAAAAAATAACTTTCGTTTTTTGAGATTGCTAAGAAACAATAACTTTACTGTTTGGCGCCATTTTAATTTAGCACAATCCCAGGATACATTGCAAAAAAAAAAAAAAAAAAATTGTTCTTCTCTCTCCCGTGAAATCGCTCAAGGTACGACAACTCTTTCACAAACATACTTCACAGGACAGAACTAGTTATATACATCGACTTCTTCTTCCGTGAAAACGGGGTATTACTGGAAGTAGGTTTTCTTAAAAGAACTGTTTAAAATAATGGATTTTTCCATTACCTGAATTTATCTGAAGATATTAGTTTATTTTTCATACGATTATCAGTTACTTCTTGAACCAAGAACTTTCCATTTCTTTTATAAGACAGTTCAGTCATTCTGTAATGATTTTTATATCTACGTAGTTAGCCATACTATTCGTTCTAACATGCCTCAGAATTTTAAATGGTTATGAATAAAACAAATGCGGGTTGTCGCCGTCCAATTTTCTTTTCAGATGTTGTGTGTGGTGAGGGATACAACCTCTATCAATCCTCCCCCTCGTCACGTCCTTTATTATTGGAAATTTTAATATCACTATTCGTAACATTGAAAAAAATACACTTTGCTAGGAATGGGAGTGGGTTTTGGTTGGTCTTAGTCATTCAACCAAAAAAAAGCCGTCCTTTTTTCCTC
The DNA here is from genome assembly GCA_023159025.1 of Thereuonema tuberculata. Classification (NCBI taxonomy): domain Eukaryota; kingdom Metazoa; phylum Arthropoda; class Chilopoda; order Scutigeromorpha; family Scutigeridae; genus Thereuonema; species Thereuonema tuberculata. The sequence continues at coordinate 9,648,767 of JAFIDM010005346.1, forward strand.
ATTGGATAGTAGGGTTACAGGAAACCAATGAACTTTGCAACCAAAAATCAGGTCAAAAATCAACCAAAAATTCTAGATTTCTTTCATTTTAGGATGTTGTGGGAAGGGGCAAACCTACCTGCCCTCCCCTCTCGGTACGCCAATGTGCTTAGCACATTTTATTCAGTATTATTGGAGCATCCGTTCTTCGTACGGGTTACAAAAAAGGGTTGTTCTGATGTGGATGAGGAAGAAATTGACATTGTGGAATCACTTCGAAACTTTCCCAGTTGGTACAAAAATCACGTGATAAGTAGAAAGTAATGTTATATTTGAATTTTGAAAATCGAGATCCCTAACTTCACACTCCTTTCTCCCCTTCTCCCCACCCCTATCACTTCAAACCAGTTCGTAAAAAAAAAATCATGTGAGGATTACAAATCTATATCTATCCCGAAAACCCCGTAGAAGTATCCTTCAACAATATTTTCCCATCCCCTCACCGCCCTTCCGTTTACACGCCACAGTTCTAGTTTTTGCCTCCCGGATAATATGTGGTGGTGCTGTGCATAACAAAATTGTAGTTCTAATTGTCGCCTCCAGGTGCATATGTGGCGCATTCAAGAAAGTTCATTGTCATTCCGCCCCCCCCCCCCTCAAAAAAAATTAAAAAGTTTATTTTTATACTTTTTACATTGTCTACAGTATGAAACCTATCCACATGCGAAATTTCAAGTTTGTAGCATTTCTTATCCTAACCCCTTCCCCTATTATTAATCCGATTTCCCACCTTTGTTTTTTTTTTTTCGCAAAAACCAAAAAAAAAGTCACCGTTCTCGAGATTTCTGAAACAGCAGGGTCAACTTAAGTTCAATTGCTAAATATACTTTTCAAGTGTACTTTTAATAATAATAATACTTTTTCCTCGAAGTGACTTGTAAAATATTTGCTGAAATGGTGAGAAACTATTTGTTTCTGAAACATGTCCGAACAGGAAAGTTTTTAAGGTGTATCAGTTATTGCTCTTTTATTGTAGAACCTAATGTGTTTGTTACGAATGTTATTCATTCGCTCCATAGATTTTTGCTGGATCTCTGTTGACAGTTGTGTAAGGAAGCCTAAAAATCCCGCACAAACATATTTCGCAATCACTGGATTACAAGAAATGGAAATCTTACGTTGGTCTTATGATCAAGCGACCTGCTTCCACAGACATTCTCATGGTCTCTTAATAATACAGTGTGTTTCACATTTATTTATTTTGAAACAAGGACGCAAATGATAAGCTTATTTACATCGGGAGGGGGTTTAAGGAAGCGGACCTTCTAAAGAAGAAAAGTAAAAGTCGTCGTCTTGAAAATTTCGGCGGTTGAGAATTGGGTAGCCAAGGTCCATCAACCTACCATCCAACCCAAAAACAAAAACAAAAAAAATCTACTGATTTCTCAAGATCATTGTGAAATGGCTAACTTTGATACACGCTTTCTTTGTGTTAGATCACCATGTTAGAACGAAAATTTAAATTGGTTTCGGACACAGTGTATAGGATAAGAGTTTTATTATTTTTTAATTCAGAAATTAAAGAAAAGCTAATTATGGCTTCACGGCATTAGCTTACAAAAGTTATGTACCCTTTTACTTAAATTGGAACTCATAAAAAAGAAATTGGAAACGATATAAAGACTTAAGTTGAAAATAGATGAATTCAACATTGGAAGTCCCTCATTGCAAATCTCGTGCCGTTGTTACAAAGATATTAAAAAAAACCCATTTTCATTTTCCGAGTTAGTCTTTTTTAGGATCGTCTTGTTACATAAAAGACGTTGAATTTTTATTATTATTTTCTGAAATATCGTTTCAAATATTTAGCAGCAGAGAAATTTTCACCTGAACTTAAGTTTTTGTAATTGTAGCTTTCTCTTTTTTTTTTTCTTCTTTATTTTCCTCTCTCATTTTTTTTTTTCTCTTGAAAAATTATCATTTAGGTTTTGGCTTATGTATTTTCTGAAAAATTGCCAGCATACACGTAACCCAGTTAAATGTCGTTTGCCTTTCAATAATCATATTCTGGATGGAAAAAAAAAGGAAGGAAAAAAAAAATCCATAAGACGTGTGGCCGTGAGACACGTTGTCTGGCAGCATCGCCACCATGGAGATCGAAACGACAATTGTTAGGAAAATGACTTCATCGTGTTTTCGGGGAAAGGCATCGTTTAGATAGAATACACTGTGTATCTTATTTTTCAATGGCCTACATTCACGCAAACGCCATCCATCACAAAACAACACGTGCTAGAAATTAAGCCATCTCAATAATAAATAGGCCTATTGCCAATCTCCTAGATTCCAAAAAGAAGCTACTTTGAAATACATTCGTATTTTAGCAATTATGTAATTGGAAAAAAAAAATATTAAGCTTGTTGCGATTTTTTTCCTTAATTCTGCTTATGCGGGATTTTCACTAGATCTGCTAATGAAATTTCTCTAATCTAAGACTGTTGGCAAGGTTGATAACAAATGGGATTATCATATCAATCATTTTGTTTTAATTAGTTGAAGTTTGTCGATTTCTTAAAAAATTAGCTTTTATCGTAGCCAATAGAATTGGAGGGTTTTCATTGCTATCTTAATGTACGTAATTTAATGATTTTATGGTAATTTTTTATTGTCTTAGGAAATTTATTTGGATCTTAATTTCACAATTCTTATAGATTTTAAAGAAAGAAATCAGGGGCGTATGTAGGGTATTATTTCGAAGTTAGGGAACAAAAAAATAATTGTCATCAAAAATGGAGGGGGACAAACTATTATTTCGATTAAAATATTGGTTCTCATAAGGGAAAACTAAAATTCTTGATATCCATGAAAAGATGATAGTCAAATCGTTGACATATATTCTGCTGTGCTTACGATAAACGCACTAACTAGGATTTGACACTTTTCAAGAAAAACACGTTTAAAGTTTTTATATTGTTTGTATCTCCGGAACTACAAGAGATACCAACATGAAAGTTGTACCAAAACAAATCATGCAGTTTCACTTTGAGAAAGTTGTAGATCTCGTTTTCCTGATTTTAAATATATATAACTCAATTTCGCCAAAAACCTTAGTTGATGCGTTTATCGTAAGCGCGGCAGTATTGCTTAAATTCGTTAAGGCTGACAAGGATTTTAGGATTTTTTTGTTTGTTTGTGTTTAGATAGTTTTGAGATGATTTCAAAATATCTTTCTTGGATTTGTCCGTGGTAGAGTCTGGATGTTGAAAAACGAGCCATTTGATACTGGCCAAAGAGGTAAAGAAATGAGTCGTTTAATGGTTTTAGATAAGGAGAAGGTTAAGTGTAGAAGAAAGGACATTCTGTAGTTTGAATGCATAACTTTTCCTCCAGTCATTTAGCTACGAAACTATTCTTCCTCTGTCCATCACTGCTGTGTTGTGACTGAAGCAGTGGAGCTTCATTCAGTATGATATAAATATATATGTATATATATATATATATATACACACAGGCCCTGAGTTTGAACTGATGAAGTTACAGCAGGCGATTCATCTTAATTGAAAAGAAAATCAATAGCAATGAAGGTATCACGTGATTCAGGAAGGCTGATTTTGAATAAACTTACAGAAAGCTATTGACTTTTCCTAATAGCTCAGAAGGTCATGAATTCTTAAATGGATATTTTACGTGTGCTACGAGAATCTTCTATTAGGGACGATATAGTGGTAGCCCATTTTCACCACTTGAATTCTACACAACAAAGTTGCTGTGTTCTATAGATACATATCTTCTCTGTAGTCTTTAGAAGGACCTTAGTATTTACAGTGGCTGTATAAATCCATGAGATATCTGTTATTTCTGAAAAAGCTCTATCTTGATTCTCTATTGAATAATGAAACGATAAAAATCCTATTAATTGACTTTTTTTCAATTAATAGAAAAAAAAAAAAACCCGACAAAATCTTCTTCATAAACGTCTTTTATTAACTTCAATTACTATAAAACTCCATAATCTCCACAATCTCTAAACGGCAATATTTCGTAAGACTAATCATCTTACTTTTTCAAGCCTACTTACTAACACCATGGGAAGAGGAAGCCATTTCCCTCCTTCCCAAGTCAAAATTAAAATAGAAATAAAATCAATCACAAACAAGAATTCTAAATTAAATTAAATTACTCTGAATTCAAGAGTAATAGAAAAGTAATAAAAACATCTGCGTAGGTCCTGCAGTTTTTAGGGGCAATGGAGGTACAGGTTCCAAACACATACTACTGTGCATATGTACGATAAAGATAGAAAGATCAGTCCGACGCTTTCTCGACATTTCTTAAGGGAAAGCAACCGGTACTCAGTGATTCCCAACGTCGTTTGAAGAAGTAATTATCAAGGAAAAACTCAACTCTTGCTGAATCGGACTTAGCTCCAGGAGCTCGCATATAAGCATCTATTATGTAATATTATCAGTAAATTTATTTACTTATTTCAGTCATTGTGAAACGATGACGATTATTATTTCTTTTGCTGGAGAATATTGTTTGATCCTCTTTGACCGCGTTCTTTCTAACTTTCATTCATATTTGTGTATTTGCAGAATTTTTTTTTAAAATTATTCTCTAGTTTTTCTTGGCTATTCGTGAAAACCTGTGAGATCAGATTGCCAGTAATTTTTATTTTGAAGATTCGTTCGATTTTAATGTATGAAGTTCCTAAGTCACAGACGCTAACATTTTGAACAGACAGAAATTGAACAGAATTCTAGGTGGAATTTTGTTGTTTTCTCTTCCGTAACGTGCAGTTAATGAACGCCTTCATATATTACTATTATAAGTTGAAAGTGTCGATATACAGCTCTAAACTTGAACAATTCTTCCCAACAGTATTTTGAAAAAGAAGCCAGTAACAGTTAAAACAAAATGCTAAAAAATTTTAAGAAACTGTCATTGCAAGATATACAGCAGGCATAGAAAAATTCTGTTCAAGGCCAAATTCTTTCCAGCATTGTAAAAATTATCATCATTTATCCGAAACAGTACCAAAAAAAAAAATAATCTCAAATAGCATGATGTATGCCACTAATTCCCTAACTATTAACCAATAAGTTAAAGTATTCCACTACAGGCCAGTATGGTCTTTGGTTGCGGGAGGTAAAAACACTCGGCGTTTCCTGACCAAGGGCCAGGTTGATGAGCCCAACACCCGCCCGCCTTTAACCGGCTGGACAGAAACTCGGACCCTAGGAATCGTCTGAAATTTAATGTAGTAAAAATCCCCAGCCTCTATACCATTGGGTATTGCACCCTTGTCGTAATCAAGCGTTACACACAGATACAGATACTGGTATCTAAAATTTCTTAGTCGCTAAGAATGCTATCGTTATATATGGGGTAATTTAGAACGAGATGTCGTAACTTTAATCGTAGTATTCTGGAGTTCATTACAAGCCAAAAAGTTCATGTCATTAAAAGGAAAAGAACTATGGGAGTTTAAAAAAATGAATAGGCTATGTACTATCACAGACACAATATTTCATCTTGTATTTTGGGCCATTTGAAACCCTCGACATGTTAAGAATCCAGTATCTCTTTATCGGAACTTGTACAAAGATTTCATTCCTGATAAGGGCAACTTTGATGTCTACATAGAATTCACCAATTACTGTACTATATAGTTGGGGGTGTAAGACTTCCAGATGTTACAAATTTTATTTTAAACTTACCATTCCTTGTTTTCTTGCCCATTTACACGAATAAAAGTTTCTAACGATGTGGACGTATGCTGTAAAGAGATCTGATTTGTAATGATCTCTAGAACGCTGTGTGGATTAAAACGTTTCGTTCTGAGCTATTCTGTATATTGAATTCTTTAATGAAAAGGGGGGGGGGAATCCATTTTCTTGAATATACCAGAAAAAAAAAAACACTCTCCATTAAGTTTAAAGGCAGATGTAGGCTGTAAATGTTGTTGTGTTTTACGGCCCCAAATATCATCGAGGAAGGTAGTTAACGTAGGTTGAGTGGAAGGAATTGTATGGGAGTAGTGAAACGGCCAATAGCCAAAGCTTAATTGGAATTGTAACCATTAGTTAAGATATGGCGTCGTTCGCTATGTGTTCCGCCTTTTGTAATTAAACGAGTGAAGTTATTTAAAAGACCTCCTTCCACTGTAATGATTTTTTATTCCGTTGTTTTCGATTTCGTTAACTCTTATCCGCTTGTAAAACACGAGATTTTTATGAGTAACGAAAAAAAAAAAAAGAAACTGGCTTGTAGTTATATTAACATGAGCCAATTTCTGTTCGCTAATTCAGCGGCGAAATAACATTGTAAAGTTAACACATATTAAAAAAATAAAAAAAAAGATAGGGGAGGGGAGAGGGCAGTCATTTCTGACGCCAATCGCAGAACATTTTAATGTTTGCTTGGAAACTTGTTTTCCAATGTGTTAAAGTTTGAATAAAAATTCCCAATTGTAGGAAGCCAATGTAAAAATTTAATTAAATTAGCCTTGCTTGCTTAAGTTGTCTATAATCGGACTAATGTTTAATCAAACCACGCACTGATTAATGGTTATGACAATGGTTATATTAATAGAATCCATTAATTCTTTTCTTCTCGCGCTAATTTGCCGACAAGGATCCATTTGATTTCCAATGTAAGAGTTAGATCATTTCTAGTCCTTAAATGGGCATACTAAGTTTTAAGAAGATCCATCCACAGGCTCTAAAGTTTCTTAGGTAGAGAGGGAACACTTATACCCTGGTTTCACGGAACTACTAAAAACTCGATTCTTCGCATTTTCTCGTTTTTGAGCCCCACGTGACCAGCCAGGACGGAAGTCGGTAGGGTTGTCCGAGTTGTGGCAAATCGGTCTATCGAGAAAAGTCGTTTCCAACATGGCAGCCATCGTTCCCACCACGCCTCAACGACAACAACATACAGAATGGAGTGAAGGTGAAACTATAATTTTACTGAAAATGTATCGAGAAAATATTGATGATCTTAGGCGAATGAAGCGAAATCGTCGAATTTATGAAAAAATGAAGATAGAATTAAATGAATCGTACAAGATAGAGAAAACCTGCGAGAAAATCAAGAACAAAATTCATAATTTAATATGAAATCAAAAATTGATATTTTCGAGCCTCTGGAGCTGCAATATCATAAACATAAACATAAAAACAAACGTTTATTTTTGCCCTTGCTGCGAAACAATAATTTTGCTGGTTGGCGCCATTTTGGTTTAGCACAGTCCCAGGATGCATTGCATGACAACTCGATCCCAGGATGCATTGCAAAAAACTGGTTTTTCTTCTTCTCTCGTGAATTCACTCAAGATACGATTACTCGTTTCGGATGCGTCACAAACATACATCACAGGACTGAACGAGTTTTCTAAATCGACTATTTTTCCCGTGAAACCAGGGTATTAAAGGGCTAAACGCACTACGCCGTCTTCCGTTATGTTTCCGTAACGTAATTGCTTAAGTGACGTAGTTATGTCTTCAGGGTCACAAGAATGGGGAACAATTACCTGACATTTTTAGGATGGTAAATTTTTGAATATAGATTAATAGAAATATATAGTCAAATGTGATTTTTATTTCACGTAATTGTTCCCCATTCTTGTGACCCTGAAGACATAACTACGTCACTTAAGCAATTACGTTACGGAAACATAACGGAAGACGGAGTGGTGCGTATAGCCCTTAACACACCGACTGATAAACCTCACGTTCCAAAGCAAAAATGAGTCATTTAAAAGCGAATAAAGTAAATAATGACTTATTTGAACTTTTTTTTTTTTTTAATCCATTGACCCAGAAGATATTGGGGAAGGGAGAACATACACACACACACACAGAATAAGTGATCAGATGAACCTAGGACAGTAAACTAAAACTGCGATCTGCTATAACTCTTTTTTTTTTTTTTTTTAAGTTTGCTTTACGTGTGCATAGTTCCAAGCCATTCAAGCCATTCCGTCTTACAACGTTTCAAAGCAAATTCAACGATTTCAGCTAAGAAGAAGTGTCAACATTATAAATGGAATATTGCCTTAACTACGTTCCATTTACAAAAACACATTGTGACTACGAATACTTTCTTCAATGCTTCTGAAATTGATAGGGAATACTTTTAATCAATAAAAACAGGATTTTCTTTATTTAATTTCTTCTTTTTCATTTCAAGATTTCTCGTTACAATTCCCGTATTCACGAGATTAACAATCAGTCTGTCATAGAGTTTTAGACTAAAATGTTGACTAATAAAGTATTTGTTTGCAAACAACCGAGAAAACATTGTGAAAAGATGACGTTTGTTTGCAATCAATTTACATCAGTAATTTTTATTTAGCCATTACTAGTGTAATGGAGTAAGTAATTTTTCTCGATAATGATACCGTGTTCGAGATTGCTAGTACGTACGTAGTACACACATTATCATTAAAAGTAAGTTTTGTAATATAGTAAGAATATTCGTTTATTATATCGCTGTCTGAGTTTGTTGGTTTGGTTTTTCCTCGCTTATATATAACGTATAAGGAGTTTTTTTTCTTATATCAAAATGATGGCATTCGAGAATGTTCTCTGACTTACTTAATGGCTCAAGAAATTTCTCATAAACAACTTGGTTGACACATGTAGGTAATTGATTCTATTACTTCTCTGGTATAAAAAAAAAATTCCATTTTGAAAAGAAAAAAAGCAAGAGCTCTATTGGGCTGCATTTCATCGTTCATTGGTATTGCATTTATACAACTCGAGTATTTGTAGAGTTGGGCAATAAAATTTGGATTAATTGTACATGAAAGTGAAAAATATTACTACATTGATGTCCTCTCTTTTTGCAGATGTTCGGACCCCTACAGGAAACCCCATCAGTTGAGAAATAATGAACTATTAACATTAAAATGTGGTTTTTTTTTTTATTTAATGGAAGATTCATTGTGTTTAAACGCGTAAGGTAGCTATCAGAGTTGTATTAAAAGTTTGATCAAATTTTCGTAATATTCATTTGAGAAAAAAAAAAAAGAAGTTTAGAATGCGATTTGAAGTCGAAATATTCCTGTCCGTCCGTCCGTCTGTTTGTAATCAAAAGCTGTTTAATCTATGTAGTTGAAAAGAAAAAAAATTGCTGGACAGATTTGTCTAAAATTTACACAATGCTAATTATTATTATCCAATTTAAAATATGAAAGCGATTGATTTGGTCTAAATCCTCCTCCTAGAATATTTCAAATGTAGAATATTTAGCTTGCAGCAAAACGAAGTCGATTGGTAAATGATTTTTGTTTTTATGTTAATCTGGGTTTCTTTTTACTCATTAATGGCCAAGGAAATTGTCGAAATTTGTTGGGAGAGCTTTCGTTTTTGCGAGGAGGCACACATGCGTTAGCATTCAGGAATTTGTGTGAAGGTGGTATTTGCAACGAGAGAATTCCTAACTTTGAATAGAATGACAATTACAGGCTTTGTAATTCCATCAAGTAGTCGTCGTGTTCGGCGTCCGCTGCAACAAACCTGTTTGGAGGACTGAGTCCGGACCATCGTGGTGGAACTAAAGATGGCATTAGCGTTTTATGGATCATTTCATGCAAGTGGAAAAACCCCAACGAACGCAGCCATTAGGCTTACTCGCTTTTTTTTTTTTTGTTTTCCTCATTCGTAGAATGGCAGTCGCTTGTCATTTTATTCCACGTTGGTATCTTTGCATATGCATTGCTCAGTGTTCATTCTCCTGTATACGTTAGTTATGTATCGTTTTGCAATTCGTAATTACTTTTATAATTAACAGTTCTTTCAATGTAAAAGTTTCTCAGTCATAAGCATTGATGCGTTACTCATTTCCTGTGACTAACCGGGTTTAGTTTTTGGTTTAAAATTCACTGATATTTTTTTATCTTTATTTTAGTTGATGATATAGATTCAATTGCTGTTTATCTCTTTATTAAATGAGCGTGCGAAGTCGTCTATTCCATATTCTTTCAAAAGTTTTTTCCTTTTTGTTTGTCTGCTTTTCACGCTAAAAGGCTGGACGGATTTTTAGAAAATTTTTTTGGGCTGATCGCTTATTTATGGTTAAACTTAAAACCCTGCCACAATTTATTTTTGGGCTTCATCTCTCTCTCTCTCCTTCCTCCCAAAAGTGACCACCGAAATATCTCTCTAAAACGGTGGATTGATTTTCTTAGAATTTGCGATAAATGGTTGAGAGATGCCCAAGAAAATGTTCAAAGTAAAAGAGTAAAACTGCGCATGCCCAGTGAATTATCAAAAAAGAAAATAAGATTGGGCACATTCAGACTCACAAACCATTACACTATACAGTGGAACCCCGCCATTCGTCCGCCTCGCTATTCGTACAACTCGTTATTCGTCCAACTTTTTCAAGTAAAATTGAACTCGCCATTCGTACGCTTGCTCGCGATTCGGACAGCGTGACCTCGATATTGGCCACGCCACGCGGTCGCTTCAGTTCAGTCTCGTGCTAGCTTCCGTACGCTACGCATCATCCACGCAAGCTTCATGAAACTTGTGATATTTTATTGTTATTTTTTGTTATTTTTATTGAAAATAGTGCAGCCATGGATCCAAAAAAGATTACTGATTCAACTAAGCCTAAAAGGAAAGCAGTGAGAACGACAATTGAATTGAAAAAAAAAGAAATCGTTGCGAAGTTTGAAAGTGGAACTCGTGTCTCTGACCTGGCAACTCAGTATGGCATGGCGAAATCAACCATATCGTCTATACTGAAAAAGAAAGACATAATAATAGAGGCCTATATATTTATTGTTTTCATAGTTTTTATGTATTTTAGGCTTAACATATTATTACAAAGGTTTATATAAGCAATCATCTGTGGGTCTGGAACGGATTAATCCAATTTACATTACATCTTATGTGAAAAAAGGATTCGCCATTCGTACAAATCGCCATTCGAACTGCCTCCTGGAACAGATTGTGTACGAATAGCGGGGTTCCACTGTACTTGTATTGATTTGGTACAAAACTTGTTCTTTTGTTTTATTTTTCTTATGTTGACAGTTTCCAAACTTTCCACCGAGAGGCCGCTTTCATAGATTGCACTCATCACTCTTTCATAAGCTTCTGTACTAATGCCTTTTTTTATGAGTTTCTGCAGAAAGTGGTTTTTGTACCAGTTGTTACCAAATGCAGAGATGTTCTTTTGTTCTTTACTGTTTAGTGACATATGCAGTGCACAGGGAATGTCCCAAGAAAACGATAAAATTACGGCTATCTTTAATGTTGGAAAAAAGCATCACTAAAAACAACAACCTAATAGCTGCTTATTATTTTCTTTTTGGGGATATATTCGTGAATTGATTGTCATCAGACAAAAAATGAATCACTTGATAAAAGTGCCTCTTTAAAATAAGATTATTAGAAATGGATACAGTTTAGGAACGAAAAAACGAAGCAGAATTATACAGTTCTTCGTCTTGAATTATTTATTTGAAAATAACTAGCAACCTGTGAAAAGTGGGTTCTCCCAACGTGCGACTGCTTTCTCACAACCACCCGATAAAAGGGGATTCTCCCATGACTGCTTTTAGAACTATCGAGTGCGTCTATGACATTTTTGTATTTTTTATAGAGATTAGAATGTAGTCCCCGTGGCCTAATGGATGAGACGTCTAACTTCGGATCAAAAAGTTGCAGGTTCGATTCCCAAAGCGAACTTATAGAAATTATTTGTATTTTCACAAATCACAACAATTGCGCCAGACAGACAGAGAAATAAAAGATTTTAAATAATATACGATTGAGCAAAAATATCAACAAATTTATGGGAAACAGGAAGGACCTGAAAGATTTTACAGCCCACTTTCATTACTTAATATTTTTTCCTTTTTTTTTTCTAAGTCGTGAAAACGAAAAACTTATACTTAAAAATTAAATGTATCTCTTAACACAAACAGTTTTCCATCTTTAGAAAAAATTACTTAAATCTGTATTACGGAAGTTTCTTTAAATCATAAGAAACTCACAGAAAGTATTGGATTACTTTTAATACCCATTGTTTCGCTTCTGATGCTGGTCTATGGGAATTTTTGTCTCCGACTAAATTCTCTGTACAGATGAAGAAAAAAATCTTTTATAAAAAATTTAGGTCTCCTCTTGTATTATATACGCTTGTCATGTTGCAAGCAGATTGACCCATTAGTTCAAAAGTTATTAGTGACATACGCACATATAGAATGACTGCCTCACTTTATAGAGAAATGTATATATAATAGTCGTTTGATAAGGTTAGATCAAAACCCCATATTGTTTCTAACCTAAAATTCAAACTTTTAAGAGGAGGATTTGCCTTCTCTAATTAGGACGTTACTTTTATATCAAGTTAAAAAAGTCTATTTTAAGTCCTCCAGTATTATAGTTACTGGGAAGCAGTTTCAGAAATAAGTTAGAGTCTAAAATTTTTGTTGGAATCAAAATACTGCCGGCAAATACTCTTTATCACGTAGCCTGTTTTGATTATTTGAATATTAAAACACTATTATTAACCAACTAGTTATCTGTCAGTTCTGCTAGTAAACAACCTTATCAGTTGAAATGAAAAATTACAAAGGCTTCGATCGTTTTTAATTTAGTTTATGGAAATATCTTTTATGATTAATATGTTAAAAAAAATTAATAAATGTTTCCACAAAGGTATTTTGCCCCCAAAGCTTTCACCAGCTCTTACTTTACACAGGATTTGTATTTGAGCTTTTTTTTTTTTTTGTACCGATAAGGCTGCAATAGCTGCGGAGACGTGCCTCCAGTGAAATCGAAAATAAAGAAATAAGGCAGAGTTTGTGTGATAGAGTAAGCGCAGCTTCCTATTGATGGAGATACTCTTTTAATTTTGAAAGAATCAACAAATACCCCCATACTATTTTATAGGGAAGATTCCTGTATGTGTGGATTTGCTGCAGCTCATGTTATATTGCTTTCGATATGTGGAAGACTGAGTCCATATGTCATAAAGCAGGGAACAGCAACAAAGGTGAAGCCCAGACAGTCTTTCTAAATGAATTCCGTCCATTTAATGTCTGATACCTCCTGCAATCTCTCTGCGCAAAAAAGAGGTCGAAAATCAGCCACAAACAAGACCACTTAATTGTGGTGGATGAATGGAACGAAATCCCACAAGACAAAATTTTGACAGTTGTGATAGAACCACCCAAGATTTGATGATAACAAAAAATCCCAATTAACTATTGTTGTAGTTTCTTGCCTCAAAATTCACGATATTTTTTAAAAATATTTACACTTACTGTTAATCGGAATCTGCTTTACTGTAGACAGGAACCGACTTTTGTAAATTCAGCAACGTTTCTGACAGAAATTCACGACAATAATTCTTATTTTATTAAAAGAAAAAAAAAAGTTGCCAAATTCAGTGTATTTGTTATTAAAATTGTTTCTTTTTTAAGATTTTTGAGGTCTATAGATTTGTCTTTTCAAACTTTAACGAATTTTTAAAAACACTCTAGGATTCGTTTCTATCAGTTCTATCAAAGTAGAGTAGCATAAGTTTCAAGTTGTATTTTTTTATTACCATAAAAATTTATATATTTGTTGTTTTATAAGTAATGTAATAAAGCCTTTCATCTTTTGGAATAGAACTTTCAAATAGAACTAAAAATCTTGTTAATGTCTCGTGTGCTTCCTATGTTATGATACCTTTTATTTACGATGCTTCCTTTAATTTCTTTTAGATTTACTGCCAGAACCTGTGTCTGTTGGCCAAACTGTTCCTGGATCATAAGACCTTGTACTATGATGTGGAGCCTTTCTTGTTTTACATAATGACAGAGGTGGATTCCGATGGCTGTCATATGGTCGGCTACTTCTCTAAGGTAGGAAATATCCACTGGTTCTTTGTTTTTTCCCTCAGGAATATTAAAACCAAGGATTTCAGGGTTTAGCAGAAGCAGTATTGAAACCATATGTCTATTCTGCATCATTACACAGACCAATAAACGTCTTTTAGGTACATCTAAACGCCCTGTGACATTCGAGTCGACTACGACTTCTGTCCCATTTGAAATACTATTGTGGTTAAAGATCTGAAAGAAAGATTAAATCGTTGTAGTTTTAATTATTGTAATTAATGTAGTTTTGATTAATAATTGATAGTTCTAATAATAATAATTTGCAAAGTAACTAATGAGAAAATTTTATAGTAATACTACTGTATTTATTGAGACAACTTTAGGGTTAACTTTTTTCTTTATTTTTAACTATTACTATAAAAATTTGTCGTTAGATGGTTTAGTAAAGTCCGATAACAATTTTTTTTCTTGTCACAAATTTGGAATTAGCATTATTAAAAATTTAACAATTATATATCCATTTTAAACCAGTGAAACCACAAAGTTTTCGCATTCATTAGGAAAAAATTCAGATTTTTGAATATAGTTGTAGTCAAGAGACAATATTCGAATAAAAGGAAGAAAAAAAACAACAACACCAGGAGCCTTTACAATGAACTTAGAAACATCTAACATAAGTGGTAATTCGTTTTATTTCTACAATAGTCTATATATTTAACACTGTCGTACATACATGAATGTATGTATATATGGAAATTCCTTTACAATCAATAAATTATCTTGAAATTCTTTGCAAAGAAGGTAAGTTTGGTGTAAAACAATTATTTAATCCATCTGAGTAAATGTTTCAATTATTAAAAGGTATTACTGTTTATTGGCTGTAGTGACACTCAAAATGCAAAATGTTATCGGCTATGAGTTCTTTCTGGGTCATACTTCCATTACATTTTGGGTCAAGAATTACTGCGTAAAAGAAACTAATTTATAATTATTGACTTTGGATAAGTAGGGGAATTTATTCCTCACTTGTGTGTATCTGGGATTGCCAGAAATGGATATAATCAGAGTTTCAGAAACTTTCTAATCTTTCTTATAAATACCAATTTAATTCGAATGGAAAATGAGCTTCAGATGTTAGGGTTTAAGTCATGCGTTTTAAAAAGGAGGAGAATAATATGAATATTAATTGATCTACTTGAAATACTTTAAACTTTATTCATCCGGAAATGAAAGATAACATGAAACTAACAAGGGAGAACATTGTTTGTTGGGAGTAGCGTCTTTGGTATTCGATATAATGTGAACGCATTTTATAGAATATAAGAAATCAAGTGGTCATCAAGTCGTTCATCCAGTTCAGACCTTAGTAACCTAAACACATCAAAGAAAGATGTATTTTGGATGGTGGGATTTTTTTACTCTTATCTGTTTCAGAATTAAACATGGCGATATGTTCAAACACTGAATTGATATCACTCAATCCTGTTTCAACTTGTTTTCGCAGATTGCGTTCAAGTGGAAATGTTGGTTCTCTTATATCCGCTGCAGTATTACAGCTCATGCCACGAAAGATTATAGAAGAGGTGTAGTAATTAGTAATGGATTTAACCATTATTGATAACTCACCAACCTTCTTACTGAAAAACTGAACTATTGTAAACGTTTCGGGAATAAAAGTAAAAAATAACGCGATATTGTTTTTTTATTATTGTAATTCTTTCTAACATATTATTAGGGTACAGGCCCAATATCCATTGCATAGTGAGGGGTGAGTATTTAGCGCTAGTGGTAGGCGGTCCATTTTGATGAAGGAATGAATGGAGACCAAAATAATCGTACTGTTATATTAAATTGGACCGTAAATAAAAACAACGTACCAAATTTTAAAAGAAATTTTAAAGTTGTTTTACCGTGAGATTACTGAGGTCATCTTTGAGGAGTAGGAGGGTGGATACTAAAATAAATATTTTTGCCTATTTTGCACCATAAAGAAGCTACGTACCGAATTTGATAGAAATCCGCCCTGCTGTTTTAGGGTGATGCCCATACAAACAAACAAACAAACAGAGAAGAAAAATGGGCAGCGCAAGCGTAATACTTCGCATGCTCAGACAATTATTGTAAGCTCAAATATCAACCTTTTTTTTTTATCCAGTATCCGTTTTATTTATTAATGGGTTTGTTTTTATTCATTTTTTTTTTTTTTTTTTTGAATAGTTGGACTTCCAGGCATAAGTAAGAGTTGTAACAATTTCCTTTTATGACAAACTTTCTTTGATGATAACCACTGTAGTCGGTTCAAAAGAATGTTTCTTCCTTTTTTTTTTTTTTGTTACAGAGAATTCTGTTGTACGCAATTATTTTGTAACGTACAGTGCTCTTTTGCTGCATGTAACAAATTTTAATTGTAACCCATTGGAAAGCAAAAATAAACTCCCGACCTTCTCTGCCTTTTTTTTATCTCTTGATCCCAACCCAGGGTATTTATTTTATCTCACTTCCTGTTTCTCTTATCAATGCTGAGATGAGCCATTCTTTTCTTTTGAAGTGTCTCGCTGTTTTTTCTTGCTGTTCCAGCTGCGCTGACAAAGAACGTTCTTATTCCTTTTGACCAACACCTGTTCTCGCCCCACGGAATCTTGGGGTTTCCCCGAAAAATATTTCTCGTAGATGTTGGCCCGTTCTTCAGCTTATTATTTTACTGTTCTTTATTAGGAGATGCAAAAGATGCCTGTGTTTTTTGTGAATATTATGTCATTGTATCGATCTCAAATCCAATAAAGATTGTTCAAATTTACTTCAGAGCAAAAATTAATTTATTTTGAACTGATGTTATTATGTAGTGCAAGTACTTATTCCTATCTTTTATGCGTACTAATGTAATAATTTGGCACTACCAACAAAAAATAGAAAATGTTGTCGACTATTATCTATTGCCATGAGTATAACTTTCTCCTTCTTTCCGTATTTATAAGATTCGAGAGAGATGAGGAAGACCTGCTAGAAATTCAGGCTGGGCGAATTAGGTCCTCGGATCATCACTTTCAACATTCCTGTACGGATCTACGAAGAATTCTGAGTTGAAAAGGGACAACAATACATTTAAATATTCATAATTTTTCTTTCTTTTTTTCGTAATTAATGCAGAAAAACATCAATTGTATACTTTTGTTTCGAGGTATTTAATGTAAACAAAATGAACTTAGCAAAAAAAAAAAAAAATATTTGATTTTTAATGTGAGTAACGCAGATAATTGTTGCTTTATTTAGGCATGACTTGACCAATTCATTACGCCTCAAATGCAGCCTTGCATTTGAATAAAAATCTGAATTATTGGCAAGTTATTGTCGACAGTTACAGGTCTCTGCAATTTGTCAAAAAATAAATAAGTAAATTTAAATAAAAAGACTGAAATTAAAATACGTCCAGCAATTATATAAAAAATTAATATTAATAAAACGAACGTTATTATATTCAGTAATTAATTTACATTATAAAGTAATGTTTGTAATGTAAGTAATACAAATGTTGGTGTTTTGCAATAGATGGCGCTTCGAAAGTTGGCTTGAGCAATCGATTATCCAGCACAGCATTCCTTGCTCTTCTTTGGTGTCTCCAGCAGTAACTTACCTCATGATTTCTTATCAAGTTGTGGTGAATTTTCCGAAATCCTATTAACCACGAACCTTTCATTAAAGAGTGAGTGGGTGGGTGGCCATGTTCTCAGTCGTACCTGAGCAGTTTGAATGCCATTCCTTTCTGAAGCTTTTCTTCAGTGGTATTAGATAGTATTCTTTGATCCTATTTCTTGTTCTATTCAGAATCAGAATTCGAGCGAGTAATGAATTTTGGCGTATCAGGATGAGAAAAAGTTCATTACGAATAACTGAGACGTGAAAACCTATTGTAAAAACACCTCTCCTGTAGCTACAATGAAAAATCAGCGAAAAATCACTCTTCAGGTTGAGATGCTTCTAAAAGATGGGGAAACTAAATTGCTAAAACATATTTAGCATAATTGAAATAATAAAAAAAACCGTGTTTCATTTTAGTTTAAATTCAGTTTTAACGTTAATTATTTTCAATGAGTTTAGCACGCCGACGCACTGATTTAAAAATAAAAATATGTACAATTAAAAACGTGGCACCACTAGTTTCGATCCATAGAAGGATCTTCTTCAAGTTACTCACAATTAAATCGCATCTAACGTTAATTATTTTATAAGAAATAAAGAAATAAAAAAAAAAGTAGTTAAAAAATTAATCTACCACAATACGAGCCTTTGGGAACCTCAATAAACGATCTTTTTAATGGAATACGTCTTCTCTCCCTCAGGTTTAAGCGTAAATGGTTTAAAACAAAAAACACAGAATAGAGTAACAATGGCATGACATATAGTAACAGTTTAAAACATATTATGAATGTTTTTACTTGGTAAGTCACTAGCCTATATCCCGTGTCAATAAAGATGCATTTAAGTAGTCTGTATGTGTGTAGTTAAAGTCTTCAGTTAATACAAATAATGCATTTTTTTTTGTTTTTTGTTTTTTTGATAGGCAAGAAGTGAAACAAGAATTGCATGTATGAATCATGTATTTCCTTCAGATGGTAGAATTTCCTTAGATTTTTATTTGAATTTGTCGGCAGAAATTCAAACAAAATTGAATCGTATAGTCAATCGAGTCAACGTCAATTTTCTTTTAAAATAATCAGATATCTTGAAGCTATTGTCAGGTGTCTATTATTGTCAGTACTAATATGCTATTCTATAATAGTAAATGTAAGCGTTCTTTCTATTAGATACCTCTAAATAATATATAGTAAGGTTTTTTTTTAAATAAAAATTCACTGTTGACAATAGACTAATAGTTTGTCATCTAATATCTATCTATATTCATTAGTGGTAAGATAAATTGTAAAGACTGTGCTACTGTCCTCAAAATGAAAGTTGACCGACGGAAGTTTGAACTCCGCAGCCCTTTCGGTAGCTGATCAATTATGTTTTCCTGTCACAATGGATAACGTAGTCTGTTTTCACTGAGAAAGACATGTTGATAACGTCAAATTAAAACTTCTCTCGACTATTTAGCGTTATTTCAATACCAGTTGCTAATAATAAATATTTATATAAATAAATAAATATATATTATTTATAAATACAATGCTCTTTTGCAAAGTAACAAGCGATTACGCACAATGGCGGCGTCCTTTCATTAAATCAGACGGAAGTGCCTGACCAGACTAATCGATGATACGTGCGCAGATCTCACAAAAACAGGGCGGCCATCATTCATTGGGAGGACAATAGAGATGCGGCAACTGTGGATTGGCGAGGAAAGGCCGGCCGAGGAACTGACTACTATAAGCGTATTAAATGCTGGTAAAATTGGCTCCTTTATTTTATCCTATCATTGTTCCTAATGTAATTGTCCGGAACGTTCCATGATGGTGCCGCTAAAGCGAAGGAGGCGAGAACGATTGGCGTTATTCGCTAATGTTTTTATTATTATTTTTTTATTCTAAAACCTAAGTGGAAATAAGCTTTGATACCTTTTTGGGGGGGAGAAGACCGGTTGACTGTTGAATTTTTGACGGTTGAAAAAGTTGTTCCTGTACATATTCACAAAGTCCTTTTACTGTTAAAGAATTTTGACATCGACATCAGTAGAAAAACGTCGCATTATTATCCCGTCATTGCTGATTTAAAATATATTCTTGTTAGGTTAAAGTGCTGTATTATCAAAAAGTAAGTTTATTTTCCTACTATATACACACGACTTTTGATCATTTTTTTTTTTCAATCGAATTAGGCTGCTGCTGTATGCTAACAAATCCAATCTTGTTTCCTAAGCAGTTAGTTGCAAAAAGAAAAAGAAAAAAAAAATATGTATTTAGTAATCTGAAGTTATTTAAATTATTTCTGACCTCGAAAATACGATGTTGTACTTTTTTCTCGGTTGTCGAAAACTCGTTGTTGACCCACTGGTTGTCATCTCCCTTTCCTAAATGCTTTCTCAACCCTGTAATCGTGAATCTGAACCAAATATCGTAATGGTTTCGCTCTTCATGATTATTACACTTTCTTTTGTTTGTTATTGTTTATTTATAAAACCTTATTTAATTTAATAAAGAAGTTTCAGAAGACAAATGAAAAATACTCTGTCTACATCAGAATGTCGATAAACTTTATTTTTCTTGTTGGGGGGGGGGGGGGGGGTTTGGCGCTCTTTATTCCAACCCATTATCGGCAGATGTTTTGATATTTTTTTTTTTGGGAAAATTCATTTTTATTAATGTTTAATTAATTTTCAAGGTTGAGAAACGAACTTTCGTTTTTCCATCATTTTAATAAAAACATTTTTGTATTCAGTTGACTACAATGAAATGAATTTGTAAACGTTGAACATTTTCGTGAATGAAAATAATAATAATAATAATAATAAAGATGTTGTCTTTGTACTGTGTCATATGTTAATAATAAAAATAATAACGAGTTCTTTATTTTGACAATCAGTCTTACTGTTGGACATCACCGTCACAATTCGTTTCTGAATACTACTTCGCTATAACGCTTTTCTCTTATTAAAACTACACCTTTTACACGATCATTTTCTTATAAGGCTTTGAAATAACATGGTTGATAAAAATAAAGTAATCCTGTTTTTATAAGAGTGTTTTTTTTTTTTCTGTGTTTTTCTTTCGTGTAAAAAAAAACCAAAAACGATTTTTTGAAAAATTTTCTAGGAAATTAGGTGAGTTTAAAAATGAATCATTTCTCGGAAGTGTTATTGCGGAAGTGCTGTTGAAATTATTTTCTGAACTCTTGACTCTGCAATGTTACCGTTATATTACAGTCTACTATTATTTCTTTTTATACACTTGTTTTTTTTTTTCCAACGTAAATTCCGTGGAAAAACAGGGGTGGGTTCCCTCACTAGCGCTGTCGTATCTCGCTACAACGCTCTTTTCAGGATGGTTGATACTTAGGCATGGTTCAATGTCAAGGGATTAAGGAGATTATCTAGCACCGTAGGCTTAAGACCGTTCCTGGAATTGAAGTCTCATCTGATTGGTTCTGCAGCATTGACGGATCTGGATGAAAATGGGCGTCTGACCCGAAACCCCGTCACAATGATATTCAAACCCTTGTTTTATAAATAAACTGAGATGTTTTAACCTTGTCCACTCCCATTGTATCCCGAACACAACACGACCCTGAATCTTCATAATAAAAACGAAATAAATGTAAATATTTATTTTTTGCTGGGTCATCGCCTGGGACCGGAAGTAACGTCACCTATAAATATCCCCGCCTTTTTTTAATTTCAAAATAAATTTGAGTTTTTATCATTTTAATAAGAAATTCCCATTATATGATTCTTAGAAACTCTTCTTCGCTGTTCCACATTTAAATTTGAGATAAAATTGTATCGTCATTTTCTCATTTTCCAATTTATTTCCGGTAAATCGGTGAAGGAAATTAAATAATTTTATTCTTTAATTTAAATGATACGAAAACTTTAAATTTTGGTGTATAATTTTTGAAATGATTATTTGGTTTAAAACTATTTACAGTATTCGCCCAAAAAAACTATACTGAAATATTTGTATAACAAAAAAAAAAAAAAGGTTTATGTGACAAATAGAATGTAAGCAGTACAGGACGCTTGCGATGCATGGAAGTCAATCTGCACGTTTTCTGAGGCACAGCACATGTTCGATATGCGTTGCAATGAGTGCTTGTAACTCTCACACGGCGATTCTCAAACATGTTCCTGAAGAGAGGTCGTTTCATTCCTTTAACGCTTATCACAATCTTTTGACGTAATGGCTGCTTTAGACGCTCCTGAAAATTTGCCTGAAACCGGCAACTGGCTCGAAAACCATGCCTATTGCTAAAACAAGTCCTAAATTCAGGCAAATATTAGAAGCAAGTCGACACCAAAGCTCACACCAATCAATGATAATTTATTTAAAAATTACGACAGTGTTACCTTCACGCTCAAATCTGGATATTCTTTGCTCGTGGTTTCAATCCATGGCTTCATTCACTTCCTCCGGGTTTTTTTTTTTTTTTTTTTTTCCATTTTTTCTTTATCTCTGCCGTGAAATGAGATGAGAATTAAGAGCAAAACAAAGCTGCGAAATCAAACTTTTTTTTCGCTTCCCCGAAAAGTATTGTAAATCGCGGTCTAAACGAGAGCAAAACGCGATTTGCCACTCTCACGTGTAAAAGCCATCGCTTGTCAGTCAAGCTGCAATGGCAAACGGCATATTTTCGAACGCGTTTGAGGCAGTTTTTCGAGAGCGTGTAAAGCAGTCGTAAGTCACTAATGGTTGCTTAGATTCTCTCGAAAAAATGGCTTCCTTCATAATACCCCAAATGTAAGGTGATGTAAGATCAGGTGAATGAGATGGATACGGGAAGGCTGTTTCACGGAAATGATGCGATTACCAAAATTCGCATGAAACAATTGAAGAGTGTCCCTTCTTGTGTGGCAAGTGGCCCCATCCTGCTGGAACCATTGCGTACTTGCACGGCAGAATCTGATGTAAAATGGTGTGAGGATGTTTTCTCTGTACCGCACCTGGTTTACAAGTCATAGGATTGCTGTAATCATCCTCAACAAAATAAGGGCGCAAAATGCCTTTGCAGACATCGTGCTAAATGACACACTATTTTTATAATGGAATTTTAACGTGCGTGAATATGTCGTCTTTATAGTTAAATCCTTTATAAGGTAGCAATTGCTTAGTAATTACTAATTGCCTTTTTTTCATTTTTAATTTGTTTTTAATGCTTTTTTTATATGAAGAACCGTTATGTTGTCTTTGTCTCTACTTTATATTTCCTTTAATATCACTGAGCTGCAAAGATCGGGTAAACCAACTGCTGAAGGTTAATACACCTGAAACAGGCCGTCTTAGATTCCCGATATCAAAAATTCAGAAAAGAACTTTTAAGTGATCTTTGTGTGCTTTTTTATTCCTCTGTTATACAATGTTTTTGTTTTTTGCTCGGTTTATATTAATAGCTTAAACTAAAAGAATTTAAATAATATAATTTATTTAGTATAAAATACTATAGTACAGTACATCTCCGCTAAGTATTTTTTCGTTGGTATTTACTTAGACGATTGTGTCGTCGTACAGGTTTCACAATTGCATCTTACGTAAGTAGCATATCTTTAAGAAAGTAATGTGTATATATAAAAAAGCCAATCTATGCAACAACTAACTTAAAATAATCTCTTAAAGGAAAATATTAGAGAACTTAAGGAATATATGATATCTTTAGTAGATATTTAAAAAATGTCATTTCTGAAATATTTATTTAGCAACATTTACAAGAATAAATCTTATATTTTCTGTTTCTGTCGCACGTTGTTTCATCGTTTATTTGTTAGTTTCTTGCAAACTTCAGAAAAAAGCAAACCAAAACGTTGAAGATGATTTGAATTGATGATCTAATAAGTGTTATGTCATATCTTAATTAGTGGAACTCTTTCAATCTATAATCATCTCCAGATCGTTCCTAATCTATCTCCTCCCACGACCACTACTTGCAAGTTAATGAGCCACTCCTTCAAATGCAAAACAACTGCTCTCCCAATCACTTGGAAATTGAAATCTCTAAACAGTCAAGGACGCTGCAAAAATAAAGGGCTAAAGATTCCCCCGGAGTTTTCAGTTTGAATACGATTCGTGTAATTTCCCTCTAGTAAACTGATTAGCAACTACAAAATAAAAAGAAAGGAAATGGTAAATTTTATTTATTCAACATAATAATAATTATTATTGTGACGTATGATAAATGTTCGGAGAATTTTTTGCATCCGTTTATTTTGTGCCTCTTTCTTAGTGAATTTTTTTTCTGAAGTTTTAGGTAAGTCTCACTGTCCTACTGCGTTCAAATTTTATTTAGCTTTTTATTTTAATAAAATTAAAAATTATTTTATGAAAATTTGGCAGTGCAATTACAATTTTACAATTTATTTTTTTTTTGACAATACCATTATAGTACCTTCTTCGTCGGGGAAAACGTCTTCAGGCACCCATGGCTAAAATTGATTATTTATTTATGTTTAAGCTTTGGAGTTAAAATTGTACCTTATATGTCATGTTTTTGCAGCAAAGAAAATTTTTTAGGATAGATTAACACAATGAATATTTTCTTTTTTTTTTTTTTTTTTTTTTTGACATTTGAGATGTTCTTATACTACTTTTTTTTTTTTTTAAGTTAAACTGGAGATAACAGCTTATTGTGAAAAAATTATTTCTCTTCATAATATGCACGAAATTAAAGCTGTTCAGGAATCCAAATGCGTAATAAGGTATTATCAGGTTTAAGTAATGAAAATATTTTTTTTTATTGAAGAATCACGAAACACAACAGTAGCCTACCAATAAGTAAAGTGCAAGTACATGATGTCCCCAAACATTACCTGCTAAGTATATGCTGGCCTCATTTTAGGGTCCGTAAGTGGCTGTGAGTTTGAGACAATTGAACTTATTGTCATGTAATCGTCAGAATCGCAGTGGTGCCTCCAAAGCAAAAATAAACAATAAACAATTTCCTACGAAAATATTAGTGAGGAAATTCCTGTGCCAGTATTCCGTTTACCTCAATGAATTTTCGTAATGCATTGTTACTAGGATGTCATTTAGTCAACACTTGAACTCACGGACTGATGCTTGTTTTCATGTAGTCTAGACGACTTCTTAAAATTTACTTCGTTCACACATCGATCTCAATTCAGCGGTTTTGGAAATTTTCTTCTTGAATCAGTTAAGAAAATTTTCAAAAGAACTAATACTTACAGTTAGGTAAAAGAAAAAAAAGACGGAAGCTTTTTCTGAGGCTAATTTATTACTTTATGAACGGGTTGTATCTTTTAGAAAGTGTTGAAATTTGTCAAAAATGTTAGCTGAGTATGTCTGTGAGTATTAGTTCATTAGAGAAGAGTATTAAAGTACTTAGGAGTTTCTCTTCCTGATGTGAATGTTCTCATGTGAAAGGCTTTCTCGATGGGGCGCCCCCATCTGGGACAGTTCATCTTTATAACGAAGACGGAGGAGGGTATCCGAAGGGGGTCGATTGGAATAAACCACCTGCCTGGACACTACTCCTTTCGTAATTGGCAAGGAAAAAATCAAAAACGGATGGGTGGGTGGATTGGGGATGTCTGTTCCCATTAATTGCTCTTCATTTTCGTTACACTGTGGTTGGTTTGTTTCTCCTTATTAAGTTTTGATTGGCATCTGATAAGGCTTTGCCGTCGTCGTCTTCCAAGAGCACTAAAACTTGACGGAGCGTATCACTGTCTTAGCAACAGGTGGCGCTGCTGTAAAATACCAAAGATGGATTTCACGGTGAATGGCTGTTTTTGGAAATGGGTTCAGTGTAACTGCCATTCATCGTCCCGGTCAGGTGCAACATATAAAATAAAGGGGAAAGGAAATACCTTCGAAACTCCCTTCAGTTTTGTTTCTTTCTTCTTTTTTTTTTTTGTTTGTTTGTAGAATGTTGTCTGTTTAATATTTGTAATAACGACCCAAATGTAAAATTAAATTATATTTCTGAAAGTAACCTTTTGATCTTCAACTCAAATAAAAAATTAAAAAAACGATTACAGAACACTTTTAATCCAATAAAGACTTTTTTTATTTACATAAATAAATGATTTCATTTGTGTTCCTGGCGCAGCTTAGCCTCTGTCGCTCTATTAGGAAATCGTTTGACTGTTCAAAGAAACTAAAGGAATATTCAGAACAGTAGCTTGTTATATGACACTTAGAAAGAGTCAGAAGTTTGTTTTTTTTTTTTTTTTTTCTCTGGAAATCTCTATTATAAAAAGAAAACTGACTCACTCACTCACTCACTCACTGACTCATCAACGCCCAGCCTTAACCCTTGGACCTAGAAAGCTGAAATGTTGCACAGAGGTTCCCTTTATGATGTAGAGAAGGAAATAAGGCCGGATTTTTCGAAATTCCCACGGGATAGGGAATAAAGAGGATTTACATTTTTGCTTTAAAATGACCATAAAGTGTGTGGCGGCCAATCCGCAATACATCTGAGGTATCTTGAGAAGGCCACATCGGGCTGCGTTCTCGATATTAATTTGCTTTTTTTATGCTTCATAAATAAAAAAAGATATATTACGAAGGCCATATTGTAAAATATGTGAAACCATTATATTACATTATCATTTCTTCTCTTTTACAGAAACACACGAGCAATCAATACAAAAAGTAAACAAGAAGTTCTAAAACCAGTTTTCCTTAAAATGTTATTTCGTCAAGTTTCTTTTTTTTTTTTGCGTCGTGAAAATAACAAAAACGAAAATCCTACAAATTTGAAATTGTAATATCTTTATTTTTAGTAGATATTAGAATTTGAAAAGTACAAATTATCCATTTCCAGGAAGAAAAAAAATTGAATTAAATTCGTGTTAAAGAAACTTAAAAAAAACAACTTAAGATTGAGAAAATAAAAACAACTTCAACGTTGAAAAACTTGGGAAGTTAAACGCTCAGCACAATATGCATTTGACTACAAAGTAAGAAAGAAAGAAAAATAATTAAAATATTAATAATAATAAAGAAAGAAAAAAAATCTCTATTAAGTCTAAAGATAGGCTTATTAATAAGGAAAACGACACACACATGTATAGCTTTTAAAAAAAAAAAGTTTCCCTTATTGCCTGTCTTGAACGACAAACGTTAAATATCAGATTATTTATTAGTAAGTCTAAAGAAAAGGAGTCACTCTTTTCACTCGAATGTCTTTTTTTCTATCTTTAGATCCGTTAGAGGGTGTTTTTTTTTCCTAGATGAGATTTTTCACATGCACTGATAAATAACATAACTTCTTTAATTTATGCCCTTGCGCACTAATATAAAACTAGATTTAAAAAGTTTAAAAGAAGATTAAAATACAACCAGTTTCGTTTTGAAAATGTACAGAACTTCCTCAATGTGAATAATAAGCACGGAAACACTCACTCTAATACCAGATAAGAGGGATGATTAGAGAGATTTTTTTCCTTTATTTTTGTTGTATTTTATAATTTTTTTCTTTCTTTCTTTGTAGTCATTGTTTAGTTGTCCAAGATTTTGATTTCCCCATTTTGAAGTTTGTTTTAGTTTTTTAATCTTTGCTTTGGAGGGGGGGTCACTTGTATTTTTAATTGTATCTTACTTGACCCCTCGTATGTCTTTTGGGGTCTTTGCACGCTCGGTAGCTCTGACTGAAGAGAGCCTAATAAACTTGAAACAGCTGTTCCCAGGTCTCAGCTCGGCTGAAAAAGTCCCCGTTTTAATAATGAATTTATTTAAAAGTGTCGAAATTAGATTAATTTTAATCCTATGAAAATAAAGCACATTTGGAAAAGATTTAAAATAGGCAAAGTTTCCAATTCAATCAATAGAGACGGATGAGTTTCCCCTCTTGCAAGGGGGCTACTAAAACAATAATAAAAATATTTAGTTAATACTACGATAATTTATGTCGGAGTTTATTATTTTTTTTTTTTTTTACTTTACAAATTTTCTTTGGATCCATTGTAGTGGGTAATAATAATAATCTTTATTTTCCTGCGATTCATTAAAAAATAATAATAAAGGATGTAGGTGTCCTTTAATAGACCGCAGACCCATTTCTCCCTTCCCCGATTTTAGTAATGTAATAATAAATGCAGTACCGTTAAAAAAAAAAAAAAAGGGTGTCACGTTCGTTAAAAGAGATCCTTTCAATTTACCAGCTGTCAATTGGATGGTGTTGGGCATCATTTGACAAAGCGCCAAAATTCGATTTTGAGGTATTCGCATAAACGCAAAGCTTATGTATTGCTTGACATTTTTTATGGAATGAAGAGTGTTCTACAGTAGAGCATCGATTATCCGAAACAATGCTGCACGGGGGTGTTCGGATAACTGATATTTCGGATAGCCGATCATTTACGAAAAAATTGTACCAGTGTCATAGGAGCAATATGAAACACAGAAACAGTGATACATATTAAACACAAAAGCTTTTATTGTATTTTAAACATTGGTAATTATGGTCCAAGTCACGTTTTAGATAATAAATTACCTTATTTTCAATCCGTCCTGTGACTTCGTTGCGTTGTTTTTATCGTTACGCGTTTCGGGAACTATGTCCCATCATCAGACCAATCACTCGGAAAGAAATTAAATTTTTAATTTTATTTCGCAAATTAATTTTTTAAATTTTTGGTCTACTGAAACGCCTTCGGGTTAACCGATGTTTCGGTTGATTGATAATCGGATAATCGATGCTCTACTGTATATCAAAATGAAGATACTTTCACAGCACAATTCTGATCATTAAAATTAAATTCTGATCAAAATTAATAATATCCTTCTAAGGTCGGTAGTCACATGATGCAAAGCTTATTCGTTTCGATTAGTCGAATGGCGTTTATTCAAAATTGATTTTCTCTAGAATTATATTGTGATAGCCAAGCAGGAACAATTTTTTTAAAAAAGTTTACACCTTTCGCCAGTAGATGGAGCAATAATCTAAATATATATATATTGGCGTTTGGTCAAAGAATGCAGAACACCATCCAAATGATAGACACTCGTGTAAAGGAAGGCTATTGTATAGGAATATGTTATTTAATAGGAATAAAAGTAGAATCAACTATTTAAATTTATTTTGTTTTAACTACATATCAAACAGCAATGAAAATGTCAACTAACTGAAATTTTTTTTTTTTATTTTTTTTATTTGTTGTAACTGTTGGAGAATCAACAGATGTTTGTCATCGATCGGAATTGTTCCTAAACTGGTTTCATCAAATATATTCACGGTTCTTTTGAGATACTAAACTTTATGGACTACTTAAAACTTATATAAAATAAAAGAAAAAGAAATAATTATAGTTTAGTGTCTTCTTTTTTTTTTAAATTTTATTACATATTCGAGAATTTATGTAAATTCCATTTTGCATTGTCTCGAATTGTGTTTTAGGCTTGTATTACATATTGTTGGTTTTATAAAAATCTACAACTATCGTTATTTATTATTCATGGTTACTTTCGGATTTTTTTTTTAACTGTTATTGAAACAGACGGATTAAATATTAAGTATTTCAGAATTTGTTATGTAATCTGCTATTTTTCATTCTTTTAGATCGGAAGTCTAGATCGTACAGTATTTTTTTTTTTAAATATTCCCGCCATCGGCACAATTCGCCGACATTGTTTTCCAACGCTGGGAAAAATATGCAGTCTTTTTTTTTTTCCATTATTCATTTTCAATTCGACTGCAAGCTGATGAACAGTACATAACTTTGACTGAAGACTGATAGCAGTACCCGAAATATCTGTCATTGATGATACACAAGGCAAAAAAAAAAAAAAAATTTGTCCTGGAAAAAAGTGTAATGAGATACTGTTCACTGTGTTCAATTCTGTGCAGCATTAATAAGTTAACCTGTTTTGCGCATACATTAACGAACGCAAGGTAAAAACATGATTACTTAGTGATGTACATGATTACTTTTGCCCTTATGACATTTACCTAATTATCATAGTTTGTTAAGAGATGATTGCATAGTGGTTATTGTGACTACATTCAAATGTAGTAACTGCGTCCATGTTTGTATTCGTTTTCATTTATATAGGATTATTATATAAATTCTGAAATATAAAGAAACTGTTTCACGTTTTTATCATCGAAATAACAAAATACGAATTTCTGTTATTCGGTTCTATTCTATTCGACATTTCATTTCCACAAGGAAAAGAAGTAAAGCCGGGAAACGGATTCTTGAAGTATTCGAGGGTTTTGAGTTCTAAAATAACCAGCGGAAGCTGGACAAGAGAGTTGCATTTAAATTATACATAATGTACTTCCCTCCCGACACCCCCCCCCCTTTTTTTTTTCTCCCAGTCACATTCGTGTCATGTACAAATCCGTTCTATGCA
The DNA here is from genome assembly GCA_023159025.1 of Thereuonema tuberculata. NCBI lineage: Eukaryota > Metazoa > Arthropoda > Chilopoda > Scutigeromorpha > Scutigeridae > Thereuonema > Thereuonema tuberculata. The sequence continues at coordinate 9,678,557 of JAFIDM010005346.1, forward strand.
CTATAGCAACTTAATACAATGGGAATGTGACGGAAAAACATGTAATAGGTTACATCTAAGCCTGGGTGAATGATAATAATAATAATAATAATAATGTATGGCAGTTTTTTACTAAGGATATATGCCTTACTTATACAATTTCCGATGACGATTTTCTTTTACGGTTTTATACTTTATTTTTAATAACTTACAATTTTAGTATAAATACTATAGCAGTATTTTGTATTAATTTACGTTCTCTGTAAGATAATGAGAAAGTACAGAAATCATGCAAACCTTATGCAAATATAGTTTTTTTCCCTCAATTTTTTCCTAATCATTTTAATTTCTGAAAATTGCTATATACAATGTGTAGGACAGTCATCATACAAATGGGTAATTTCAATGGCAATTTAGGTTGCCCGTTCCTTACAATATTCGTAAACTGTTTTTCGAATGTTAATCTGAATGCATACGTCTTCTTGAGTCTCCACTTTGGCATGATAACTAATTGACCCATCTACTAATTAGGTTTTGATATTTTTACCCTTGTTTTATGCGCGATTTTAGCTATGAGACAAAATACTGAAAGGTAAGTAATTTAAAAAATAATCCACTGATCAACATCAAACTTAACATTTCGGTGTTCAACGTTGTTATTTAACTCTGATCAGGTTGGGACATTAATAGCCTCGAGTTATGGTCACTGTAGATTATGAGCCCTTTATCCATGACATAATTAGCTCGAAAAATTGAGGATGCCCAACTTTAATCAGAGTTTGGTGTTTTACAATAGGATTAAAATAACTTAGGCTTAAAATCAAAAGAATAATACACTAGTTTCCACTAAGATACTCAGTTTAGAATTTAACTTTATAGTACACAACGCATTACATTTTGTTAGTCATCTTACGGGACACTTTTATATTGGGCAAATACCTTAAGTAATTCAATGAATAAACGCTCTGATCGCCATCATATTTAAGCGTTTACTGCCTCCATTTCTTTTAAAGGCCATTTTTCGTTCTTCTGTAATTAATCATGCGGTGACGTAGATTAAATGTCTTGTGTTAGAGTATATTTACCCTGTGAATAGGGAATGGTATATTAATAGCTCCTTGTTTAGGGCCATATCTTTCTGAGTGAGTTTGTTGAAAACTGTTTTATAAGATTTCTTAATTTGGAGAACGTATTTCAATGGTTATCTCATTATGCAATACATCCCCTCTTTCAAAAGTTGATTTTTGGGATTCGGTCCAAAGTATACTTTGAAACTTCGATTAGCCATCAGTCGTTCTTAACCGTCACACAGCCGCCACTAATACCGTCATATGTTTGTAGGTAGACTATATCTACACTATGCTTTTCTTGTTGTTGTTGTCCGGTAAAAAATAAATAACATTTAAATTTTAATAAAATTTTTATTAGGTTATGTGTTACGTAATAATATAAGCGAAAATTAGATTACCTGATCTACTTTGGAAAAATGTTTTAATGTATCAAATTTTCTTGATTTTTATATCTATTTTTTTATTACTTCCTTTTCTTTTTTTCTTTTTTTTTCTTTACCTTTCAAATATGCTTTTATCCCATTAAAATCAAGTAACTAACCAATGTAAATACATTTTATTAGCTGTTTTGTAACCTGGCAGATACAACGGAAGTTCAAAACAAAAAAAGAAGAAAACCTTTCTGAACTGAAATGTAATCAATTCTTGGACTTTGTTTTAAGTCCAAATGGCAAACTAAGTCTTATACCTATATTTGTAGTGCAATTGAAATTAAAATTGATGTCTTCCTACAGCCTAAATAATTCCTTTTAATGGTCACTGACAAACGTGAGATCTAACTCCGAGATACTAATTAGAGTTGTTTCTTTGATTATAAACTTCCCTGTGAGATTAAAGACCAATTATATTCTTGGAATAATAAGAATCTTTTCACTAAGTGTATTTGAAGTCAGTGTAAATGGAGTCATTAGTGGGAATTCTTGAGGAAAAGTAGCGACCCGTCCTTTGGTGAAGCGCTTTCTTTTTTTTATTCCTGATGAAGGCGGTTTTACGAGCTGTGAAAGTGGGGTCTCCATTGTTGCAGTTGGACTCCCAGTAACGACAGTTTTATTCAGGATTTCCGCACCGCGATATGAAATGAGATCTAATTAGCGATAACGAAATTTAATTAATGATATTTTTTTTTTTTAAAACTAGGGGATAAAAATTATCCATTTCCCTTCCCCCCCCCCCCTCTTTTTTTTTTTATTTTACGATCTTCGATGCGTGAAAATTTACGAAGATTAAGGGTGGGATATTGAAGGGAGTGGAATAAAGAAATATGAAGGTCTAAGATGAAATAAAGAGTACCCTCACCCCCACCAGTCTTCACAAACAACAAAAAATATTTAAACATGGGATTTGTAATTTTCTAAAAGTAAGAAGGACGGCCGGAAACGAACTTTCTGGAACAACTTTTAAAGCCTATTTTTTTTAGAATATACTTTCTTTTTTTCTTTAAAGACAGGAAAGTAATAAAAATAAACGTCTTTTTATTTGTAAATTAACAAATTTGGAGATGTCGAATCCAACAATCTATCTTCAGATGTTCTGTTTGCTGAAAATTGAATAGGCCTAAATCAACAAATATTTTACGCCTAAAGCCGATTAATTTTCATATCAAAGCACGTGCGAATTTAAATTGATTCCGATGCATTGCTAGAAACGTCAGTAGAAATCGTCAGCGGAAGTTAATTGTTTCGCGCTTTTTTTTTTTTTTTTCTATGAGAATTTGTTACTTTTACGCGCAATTTATATACACTCGGATATAAGGAGAAATTTTCAATTAAGAAAGATGCTCTCTTGTCCGTAAATGGGCATATCAGAGTTCAAGAAGATTCTCTGGCTCAAAACTTATTGGAACGAAACGCAAACACACACTCTCTTTCTGTCTCTATGGGTTAACAAATGGCTGGATTAGGTTTTATTTTGAAAGATTCTTTACCAAGAATACCAATTTCAACATCAATTTTTTTTTTGTCAACGACAAAACGAAAATTTTCATTTAGATCGTTGTTTTCAAATTACACTATTTCCAGAGTGCAAAGTATAAGTTTTCCATTTTCTGAAGAAATTAAAAAAACAAAAACAAAACGTATTATTTTCTAAAGCTGTTTAAAACAGATTAATTTGAATTATATCGGGAAATTAATAGTCGTAGTTTTAAAACATCGATAGAAAGTCCAGTGCTTAGATTCCATTGCTGTTCAATGGGATTTTATTGTTATTCTTCTGGTGCTTGTTTTTCGACTAAGAGCCACTGTGAAGGATTTTAAACATAAAAAGTTTGATCGTGTCTCAAATATCACATCAAGTTTCAAGAAGATGTATCTAATGGTTGAAAAGTTATTAGGGATACATTAACTGAGTGGTCTACAATGCTTCTATGTATAACGATTGTTTACTTCACAAACCATTTGTTTTTATACAAAAAGCTTTTCCATTTATCCAAATCATCACATTTTCGTTTTTGCTTCTTCAAGTTCTTTCTAAAAAGATAACATTCTCATGGCTTTCAAAAAAAATAAATTTAGATTTCCTTTTTTATTGTTCCTTCGTAATAATTAAACGCGATCTCTTCCTCTGGTTGTTTTTTTTTTCTCCCTTGACCAAGCCCCTTTTGTGAGACAAAAAGTCAGTGCCTCGTAAATGTCATTTATTGAATAGCAGCTGAGAGATACTGGCATTACTGCCTCTTTTCCCCTTTGTCTATCATTCCACCATCTACCAACTTACTTTCTTGTCATTATATTAAGTGGTTTTAAATTTCTCGTTGGGTTTCCGTGTATATCCGGTGTTAGATATCCTTTGCCTTTATCTTACATGAAATATAACTTCCACTACGAGAAATAGATCAACATTATCGACATCCATTAGAACAGTACTTCTCAAACGTTTTCGCCTCTGGATGCTCTTATATATTTGCTAAAAATCCCGCGGCACACCAAGGTTTTTCAATTCTTTTATTGTGAATTATAGAATCCTTCGGAAAAGCCAAATCAAACATACAAATGAACAATAGTACATTTTGAATCTTAAACATAAAAAATACCCTTGAAAAATATTAAGTACTGATAATGCATTTACAAATGTAGATAAATACATGATAATTTATGCCAGTAATGATGTCAGGGTGTCTCCCTTGTTGTAATACAGATAAAAAATATATCAAATAAAATATACCAATTTGCTACTAAGTAAATTTAATCGCTGTAATCCTTTATAGACTCTGAAAGAAACTCGTCATCAAAAACCAGCACTTCAATGAAGAAAGAAAATTACGGCTTATTTAATCTGGCTTTTTAAAAATACATAGAAAGTATTTGGTTTTTATTTTGAATAATCCTTTTAATCTGCAAATCAAGAACTGGCAAATTACTTTTTAAGTAAGGTCACGTGATCTCTCGAACAAAACGTGACTTCCGGAAATGATGTATGGAAGAATAGCAACCATAGGCTAACTATTTACAAAAAAGAAAGGGTGATTATTAATGGAGTCAGACAAATTTTGAACATCAAGTATTAATTTAACTACTTTCCTAATAATTTATTTGAAATTTTAGCTTTCTAGTTAATAAAGAGATGGTTGTTATCCACGTGTTGCTCATTGCTAAGTTCTGTCCACTCACCGCTCGGTGTCCGTAATTCCGCCACGAAAGGAAATGACGGATTTAATTCTCTCCGTCGAAGACAATCTTAATTTTCAGATCAAAGTAACCCCCAGCGAAGGAAGAATTTAAGAATAATATCCGCTGTCTATCTTTATGTGATTGCTGAAATGCAATTCTTTCAATAGGCGTCGTTTTGTATATTTGTTTTTGCAATGGGTTTTTATCCATGTACATTTTTAATATAAGGCTTTTAAAATTTGAAGAAATTTAAATTCTAAATTACGATTTTTAATGGAAAATAATACCATGTTTTACAGCTAAGATGCTGCTAAAAAAAAATAAAAGTTTAAAGACGCATATCACTATAGTGCTGGTGTGTTCATCATTAGAACAGAAAGAATCAAAAGATCTGGGCTTAGGTACAGGAGGTTTTTTTTTCTTTTTTTTTTGCGGAATATTAAAATGTGAATTCAGAAATCAAAACTTAACAAAATAAAAAATCAGAATTTTACTTTAATTTATTCGTCTCGTCTTGGAACTTGTCTTATTTCTGCGTTAGTTTTGTCAAATGAAAATTCTTTGTTCCTGAATGTTTCTCAGTGTGCGAGGCAATAAAAGTGCGGGGTTTAGGAAAGGAAAACACTAAGTCATAATAAACTCCCTCGGTTTGTGAGTAAACATAAGAAGCAGAGCTGACAACACCGTCTCTGTTTTCTTTCAGTCAATTCCCAATTGATGAAAGTGGTTTTGTCTTTTGCGAGAGAATATTGGCTAAGGCTTTGCCGGGACCTTGAACTCTTTACGAGATCATTGCTCGGCAAGAAATGAAAGATCGTTTTATTATGTTTTGAATGGGAAGATGTAAAACGAACACCAGCCTTCTCACGATCAAAGTACCCAGAATTTCGTAGGTTCGTGAGATTTCAGAAGAACTTCTGAAAATGATACTAACGAGAATCAGAAAGATCTACCTCTGAAGTAACTCTTTAGTTTACCACTATTCTTGGGTTGTATATATGGATTTCTGTGTATTAAAGAAAGTAGAATTCATTTCATAACATTCTTTTTAAATAATTTTCGAAATTGTTCTCCTTAATCTTGCAACATATTTGCTGGGAAGCGATATTTATTGAAGAACTAAAAAAATAAATAGACCAAAAATCTACAATTGTGCTCCTGACTTCAAAATTTTGAAAGGTATTCAGTTGCAGATTACTCTACAGAACGTAATTACAGTTTTTTCCTATAAAAGAAATTGAGCGCTGCGGTGGCTGTGGCTGTTTTGAATAGTTGAACTGTCCGTTAACGCGGTTTTTCACATGTTTTAATAATGTCTTTCCAGGGCTGGATCTAGGGGAACAGTGTGGGTCAATGTGTGACTGCATGTTGGAGCGGGGCGGCTATTTTATTTGGTTATAAAAGTAGTTCGGAGAAGGTCGTTCTTTTTTTTTTTTTTTTCTTTTTTTTAAACTGAATCGAGGGGGCGGCAAAAAACTGACTTAAAATTGCCTAGATCCAGCCCTGTGTTTTTTCAATTCATTCAAACACCAGTCATATCACAATTCCTTATCATGGTTCAGAATAGTTGCTGACCTGTCTGAAAAACTGAGCGTGCGAGCGACTTTTCGCCGTCGCACTGACGAAACCCCTGCACAGTACGATGAGCGGCGCAACCGCGAGATGTCCACTTGCTCTAGTGCCGAGACAAATGAGCATACAAGGAAAGTTTGACGAATGTCCGCATGTTCACAGCTACAGTCAGTTTTCGTTTAGGAGAGCCTTCAGAGCATTTGCGCATGCGTCAGGTCTCCTACGATTTCTCCCAAATAGGGGCGAGGAAGATGGGATGTTTACTTTTTATAGTGTTAGTTTACTAGTAGCTGGGTTCTATTTGCGCTTTTCGGGAAAGAATTATGGAAAGAATAAATACAATTGCAGAAATAAAATATCTTTTTACAGGTACTAAAAGAAAAACAGGTCTTAGGAAAGTGTCCATCTCAGCGTATCATCCGTTTGCGGAGTAGAATCGTCTGTGTTGTCGTGTGTCTCGCATTTCAAAACGAACAGTACTTAGATTGTTACAGGGAGAAATAAAAGGAGCGCAGGCTGCTATTAATGTCAACTCGAACCTTTTTTTTTACATCTATTTGCAACTACAAATTTAATATTCCAACAAGCGAAGCAGATTAGACTCAACAATCTGTGAGATCCCCTGAATATTGGAAGCGACCAATCTCTTTAGGTAACCAATCACCGGGTTGGATTCTGTGTGAGTCCTTTCTCTTTGATCTTGTTGTAACATTAGAACTTTCTGTGCCCATCTTCTTGTAACTGTAAAGTAGATTACAATAACAGTGAAATTACATCTTGTACCACTAGTTATTTAAATGTGATAGTTTATTTATTGTTTTACGTAAAATCCATCCAAGATTCCAACAATTCTCAAAACATTTGGACTTTTCCTTCATCTCCCATCGTAACTATTGTGTGTCGATGGTGAGAAGTACAATGGAAAGATCTAATTCATCAAATCCGTGAAACGAATCCCTCATTTTAGAAAATAGTTATGCGATTTTTATTGTTTGAGAAAGAATCCATGGTGTAGCAGTCACTGTTCCATTTATCTTGTAGCAGTCACCAATTCACTAAATTACCAACTGACAAATGAATGTTGCTGGTTTTATTTTGGGAGGGAAACCCTTGGCAGGTTCTTGTTCTTTCTGCAATTCTCCAAGAATACTCTACACTTCGTTAAAAATTGAAATGTAACGCGCATGCTCTTTCTTCAAACGCCTGCAGCAAATGGTTGTTTCCAAAATTAAAAGATATTTATTACCAAAAGCAGTGTATTTTCAAATTTAGACAGAAATATACGATGTTCATGTTTTCAGACTTACACACACCCCTCGTTTTCAGTTTCGCTTCAGATAGTACATCTGTTTTTATGCGCATAGGTTACAACAGCTGAGATTTATGTTTATTAATAATATTTTTATTATTTATGTTAATAATTAATATATGTATATAAAGCCTGTTTCATCAAATATCAGAACCTTCTCATATTTTTTTTTATTCCAAATGGGATCATAAAAATTTGCATTTTGAAATAAATATTATTATCCTATTTCTCCGTTCAGTCTTTTTAATGCTGTTTGGATATATTTAATATGTAAAGAAATACGGCTAGTACATGTTGTCATTCGATTTCGGTTCAGTAAAAGGTAAATAAATTCCTTTTACTTATTTAATAAAGGAAGGGCCATTGTTTTGTCAGTTTGTTATTTATCGCTCAGTGAAATGAGCGTTTCTGTTTGCTCGTTGTGTTTATTTAATCAATTAATCTCATTTTAAGGGTCTGGAAAAAGATCAAATGTTGAACCCAAGAGAAAAGAAATTCGATGCTCGTTTTACATAAGTCCGGGTGGAATTTAGGGCCTTTCTGGAGTAGAAACCACGCGGTAAAGTTATTCTACAACTAATGGTTCAATGTTTATTATTTTTTACCTTACAGTATATAATTTAAACCAAGCGATATTAATTTTATTTTTATTATTGCATTAAGAAATATTGTAAATAAAAGTATGTCTTTGACTTATTACTATTTTAGTTTTTGTCATCAAAACTGAATGACAGTCAAATTCTTGGATATCTTCTTTGGAAGCTCTGATGACCTTTGATCTAATATGGAATTTTATTATTAAAAAACCAAACAGGTTGTGTGCGTACGTCCGCAATAATTGAAGTTTTTTACTCGCGTCGTCAATCAACAGGAGTAATGTTGCATGGTCAACTCTTATCCGCAAAAATGGAATGTCGCACACGCGTTGCCAGGCGACAGGAGTGTTGTGGCATAGTTAACTAAAACTTTCTGATTTTAGATTAGATTAGATTACTGGTGAATGTGGGTGGCTTGACAGCCGAGCTGACCTGAAAGATCTTTTGTGCTAACCCACGGAAAGAAGGAAGACGGAGAGAAAGACTGAGAAAGGATGGTGTGAGAAATGCAGGGGAAATGGGAGAACCCCGGGAAAACCTGCCAGCGCGGATTGCCACCATCAACGAAACCCACATGAGAACCGAACCCGGTACTCAGAGGTGAGAGGCCAGTGTCTTAGCGACATCGCCAACCGCGCGGCTTCCGACTGTTACAAATGGATTTGAATATTACATTGCAGGTATTCTTTAAAATAAACTTTACTTTTAGTTGTAAGTTTAGTTTACTTGATGTAATTTGTGCTTTTGAGTAAATAAAATGTTTTCCGTTATCAATGCGAGGCTTCCGGAGCGAAGCGGGACGGACAGCCGTCTAGTAAGTAACATAAAATTATCGACTCTTGCTGGAGACCAATTGTGATGGACAAAATTAATAACTGTTTCATTGTGGATATTATTTCATATTTGTAAACTTCATATAATACAAAAAAAAGTGGCTAATCAATGGCACAGTTGCTAATCCTTATGTAATCAGTATTTATTGAATTTCGCTACTGTCCCAGTCTTGTAGGCTTCTGCAGGTGACAGCACAAGGAAAGTGAATTGCAGGTGTTTGGGAAATCACTCTTGGCCTTTTTATCTTCTCTTGGAATCACAGGAAAAAAAGAATCGGCCGAAGGTTAAGTGCTGTGGGACTTCTACAGTTCAGTATCATTTGTCGGTTGTATCGGGAGGCCTTGACCACCTTGTGGCTGGCAATTAAGACATCTGCCGTCCAAGAGAGCAACGGACGCCATTAGGCACGCTCGCTCGCCGAGATTTGTTCGTGTGGGACGAGGTGGTCGGGAAATCCTTTGGTTCCGGTCGTGAGGCGATCTTATCGGATGGCTGTCTGCAGCAACTTAAAATTCACTTATGGGCTCCAAAAAAAAAAAAAAAAACTGACATTCTAACTTTGTATGGCTTTCCGTTACGTTTCTAAGTAGGAAAACTTGCTAAATGTGTGCATTATTTTATTGCAGTTGTCCCGTAAAGATGAAGACGAGTTTACGCAGTTTCGTTTTTGGTTAGGTTTCAGAATCTATCCGGTTTTTTTTTATTTTGTATCCAGGCCACCGTTTAAGTTGTCGTCACCAATCACGTGACATGATGTCGCAGTCCAAGAGAATCGGTTATAATTAAGACCGTTTTCAGTATTGAAATTTTATTGTACTTACGAAATGAGTTTCATTACACGTATTAAAACTTCGATATTTAAAGATAAATACCTTCAATGCGCAAATCACAATTGTGTTCGGATTCCAAAGAGTATCACAGTATAAACCCAAAAAATGTACAAAAATGCTTCGGATTGATTTTTTTTTTTCCTAAATTTAAATTCTCAAAAATAAAGAGAAAAAAACACTTTAGGGGGCTTTCTCAAATTCTTAAAAGTGTTTTGAGGTATATACAGTTTTTTTTCTCTTTTAAAGAAAAATGAAAAGAATTTAAAGAAAAACCAAGACAAACTACAGCATTGCTTATTTCTGTCTTAACAATGATCCTATTAATCGGTTATATTGAATTGAGATGATATGTCACGTGGTTTTTGTGATGATACACTTTTAAATGTGTATTATTGTTAGCGGGAAAAAAAAAAAAAGTTCACGTATCTCTCCTCATTTGCAAGTATTGATAAACGCTTTGTTTCTTTAGGCTGCTACGGGCGAAGGAGACATGCACTGGGTTACCGTTTCTTGTACAACGGGACTCAATTGAGGTTGGAAATCAGCTATACCCTAGAACCTATTCCTCATTTGAAAGGAACCCCAGGAGAAGAGAGAGGGAGAAATTCTCGAACCTGGCTCCTTCAGTCCTGAGACATGCATAGATAGATACCACATGCGCTACTTATAATTCTATCATACACAATTATTAGAATTTAGAACAACAATATACCCATTATCTCTTCCACATGGATATTCGAAAGTTGACAATAAATTAATAATTTTGTTTTTTAATATTTAAAAAAGTTCATTGCATTGTGGATGGTTTTTGACATTGTTGATTTTCTCAAAATATGCACCTCCATGTGCAAATATATATGTACTGTATATCTGATATTAGAACTCCATTAGTTCGTTAAACTGATATTGGGGAAAAACAATAAAGTTCAAGTGGTGACAGTTTTTCACTTATTTACTTATTTATTTTTTTGGTGAACAGGGGAAATAATGTAAAGTCTATTTTATGAAAAAGTTACAGCAATTGAACTTGTTTGGTGTCACAAGTCAAATAGTCTCAACTCAAAGCTTTACAACGAACTAAAAGAAAATCAGTCTTTCAAAGTCTAGATAAATTTGTTTTTTTTTATATTCCTCATGCCAGAGTTATCAGTACCTGGAAGATCAGTAAGATCATTGTTGACAATCACATTGTTGGTTATTAAAACCCCTTTCGGAGGAAATGGACAGCTCCGCAGTGAATACACACGACGTAGAAGGGAAAAAGTTTTAATAATTATTATTAAATAAAATTATTATTTCATTACAGATAAAAATTAAATTATTATTTTTATTTTACCTAAAAATGCACAGAACACGAATTTATTAAGAATAAAATAAAATGGAAATAAAGCAAGAACACAGTAAGTCAATCATTGACCCCCTAAATGAGTTTTCCCAAGTTGAAACCTAGCGAAAATCGCTTTGTCGCACCTGAGAACGGTAGATTCCCCACCCACCCCCTACTCATTTCATTAAAACCCTTACGCCCGTTTTCAAGATAAAATTTGTAAGAAATGCTCGCTTTGGAGGATTTGATTTGATTTGATTAAAGTTGCCCAAATTTGTTTATTTCTGAGACTTAGGATTTGATTTTCATTCACCACTTTTTTTTAGTTTGAAGACACTTTTAATATAATTGATATTTAAGAGAAGAAATAGAGAATTGTATTTTATTTTCCTGTGAAAGAGTTAATAGTTTTGAATTCTTAAATAGTAGGTAAAATTTCTGTATCATTGAAATCAGCTTTGAGACAAACCCCATCTGCACAAGATAAATATTGAAATATTTTCGGTTTTATGAAAGCATTCTAAATATAAATAATGTACTAAGGGAGAATAGTGATACTAAATAGTAGCAAACTAAGATGTTTGAATCCCAGAAGTAATTATAGCCTCATTATTTTACTGTAGAGACGGATGTAATTACAGTTGCTAATTTGAAATTGAACAAAATACTTATCGCAAGCTTAGGATGCCGCTAAGAGAGGGGATTTGTTACCTTTCTAAAATAAAATTTATTATTGTTTTATTGGCTATCGTTGTTAAGTCATTTGTATAATTAAAATTGGGTTATTTGAATGTACAGCGGTGGTGAATGTTTGGAGAGTGTATCTGATTATAGGCTTTGCTATTTTCCTGTAGGTAGCTAACGAGTGTGATTAAGGAAATCACAAATTACCTTCTTATAAGCTCAGGTAGTTAACTGCAATCCCCTGTCGTTTCTCATATCGTGTTGAGGTTTCTGAGATTACTTTTTTTTTTGTCAGGTGGATGTCGTTCCGTATGGAAACAACACATGAACAGTAGCATTGGCGTTTTAAATTAGATGATTGTAATTGCTCAAGAAAGAAATTACCAATTTGTAAAAAGTAATATTTGAACTATTGGTTCGTAGATTACGTAAACTTTCAACGTAAATGGGATTGTTTTTGAAGGTCCGTAGAAGAAAACAAAATTGCAATGCCCGTGACATCCGTTGACTTAGCTGAGAAGACTAAATTTACTATTTTGAATTATTAAAATAAAATAAAAATATCCTGAAGGGATAATTTCCAGTTTAGTTTATTCATTTTTTTAAAGCCGCGTCATGCAATGCATCATCCGTATTTGAAAAATAAATTGAATATTTTAATAGTGATAAATTATTTAAAAAAAATAAATTAAAACAATCCAGTTTTCGTCAGTTTTAGAGGGAAACATATTTTTAAAAAAATTGAAATCGTGGAATAAAAAGTAAAATGTATAGAAGTAATATTTTTAAAAAATATTTTAATTTTAATGTTTTTATTTTAAAATTGTCGTTAGATTTGTAATTTTTTTTGCTTGTGATTTTTTATTTTTTTTATTTTTATTGAATACAGCGACGATTAAATCATTATTAACATAATGGTAGCTCACTACGGCGAAATAAGAATAACGCTATTGCAATTAGAATACAAGATCCAACGCTAATAATGATAATTATTCATTCTTGTTTCTTAAATTTCAACCCTTGCGCAAGATGATCTCCGGTAGCAAGGAATGGATGCTGTACAGTAAAGCCCACCATGAGGCAATCTCTGTAATCTGATACGAAGAGCAAAATATCAAAGTCCCGGTCACTTTTAATAGCAATTCATATGATAGGACAGGCTTCCCAACATATGATACTTCTGAGGTGAAACTCCGACGGGGGCTCATGAGGCCCAAACAAATAAAAATTTTAACAATAACAGACTTTCTGTAGCAAATATCGCTGCGAAACCGAAGCTCAAATAGCTGAATATCATTACCTGAATCTTTTAAAGCGTTCTCTTGTAAGCAGTTTTTTTCCCTACGATGCGCTTAACGCAAAAGGAAAGAATTTATTGTTTCTGATCGTTCTGTCACGTGCGTTCGTCCAACAACCCGATATTCATTAAGCGGATTTTTATAAAAAATAATAACATTTAGAAGATTTACGACAAATCGAGCAAATCCTAGTTTTCTGATGAACGTTCCTTTTATATTCAGTTATTACTGAATTATTGATTATAAAAGTGCTTTTAATGTAGCCCATTTTCTCAAAGGGTCAATCGCATCGTCTCTTCACTTTCTTTATTTAACGATGATAATGTAAACTTGACTGTCGTCAGTCGAACAAGAATTCAACTCTTCTAAATTATGTATATATTAATAACCCAGTTTGCGAGCCTAATAGTGCAAGTGGTGAGCTGGCTTACGATTTACGTTTAAAGGTACGACGGTGGAGATCGGGAATTCTCCTCCAGAAGGATCTTAGGTTCACCTAGCCCTCTATCAGCTGTACTCCGGTTTCTTTCCCGGGGTTATGACTTTACCTTATTCCCTTCGGATGATGACCTTTTCCTGAAAGGAGAGAACGTGGATATCAACTTTAATCTTTAACCAATTTTAAAACTTTTTATTTTTAATATTAGTTTTAATAAATAAAGAAAAAAAAAATCAGGCTTTTTTTTTTTTTTTTCTTTTGTAAAAAAAAAAAAGAAAATTATTTTAACAATTTTTTCATTTAATTTTTTTTATATTTTACGTAGCAATAAAAAAAAGGAAAAAAAAATGTATACAGAATACGGATATTGCAAAGTATCCTCATATGAAACCTACCGTAATAAAACAGATTTTTTTAAAGAAATAATTAAAAGAACACACATTGCAGATAAAATTAAATGTATTTACAATAAAAAGTTGAAAAAATCCACTATTAGTTTCACTGGCGAGATCCGTCCAACCTCTTCAGGAGTCACCTGAAGAGGACGGACTGATCTCGCGAAACTAGTTGTGGATTTTTTTCACTTTTTTTTTTGTAAATACATTTAACTTTATCTGCAGTGTGTGTTCGTCTTTTTATTTATTGGAATCATATTACACAAGTAAAATCATTGTAAGACAGATTTCTTTATGCTTATCTACAAACGTTGTACTAAGGTCTTTTATTGGAAGCGTTCCGTCAGTGCTACAACTTTGGGATGTTAGTGGTCGGTAAAAGATGAGTGTTTCGTGTAATGATTTCCGTTCATTAATTTCCGTTCTCTCTCCCCCACCTCAATATTTTTATTTTTAACTCTAGGAAGCAGTACTGGAGAACTCTTTTGTGGCTTTGAAAGAAAACTTATTTCCGATAATAACCCCTTGTCTGGCAAATGCATTTCACGGGTGCTCACTTGGTAATTCGGAAATCCTCTCGTTTTATGAGAAGCTATCATTAATTTCACGCACACAAACAAAATCTTCCTCCAGGAAACGGTTCCACGCTGTATTAGCAAACCGTTTTCCCGAAGGAAGGCCTGGTTTCGATGTCCAAAACAGATTTCATAGCACTTGCAGTCCAACACACACAGTTGCAAACGGCCACGTTTTATTGGACTTCGCAGTTAAATTACGCCTGGTGAAATGAAACCAGCATATAAAATATTTGTTGTTCGTTATGTAATCTATTTACAGCCTATCTAAATGTTAGCAATAAGTTTCGTCAACATTTTAAAACCTCAACTTCGAAATTTCTAGATTAATAAAGCTTTGAATGTTGGATTAATGTTGTTTAATATAACCATGATGATGAACTTCGAATTTTATTCAATGTGCATTATTTAGTTTTACATGTTATTCTGTGTGTGTAAGAAAGTGTGAGAAACATTTGGAATTAAGCTTTTGTATCGTGGGTAGAGATAAATGAAGAATATACAATACCTGTAATAATATAAATAAGACAGAACTGTGAGGTTTACGGAATAAATTTCCGAATAAAACGAGCTAAAAACAAATTATTTGCCTGAAGGTTTTTATATCGAGAAGATAAAAAACAAGTTTTTATTCCTTGTCTATTTCTTGGAGATTAGGAAATATTTTTATAAATTTTCCTTTTCTTCTGTTATCAAATCAAATTCTATAAAGCGAGAAATTCTTGTAAATTTTTATCTTGAAAACGGGCATACGGATTTTGATGAAGTGAAGTGAATCTATCATTTTCGGGTGCGAGAAAGCAATTTAGCTAGGTCTCGACTTCAGGAAAACTCATTAAGGGGGTAAATGATTGACCTGGGTACCATATTATTGTCTACAATACTGTTACTTTACTTTCGTTTTATTTTATTCTTAATAAATTCGTGTTCTTTGCGTTTTTACGTGTAGTTAATCCTACTTTTATTTTTACTTGAAATAATAATTTTACTTAATAATAATTTTTAAAACTTTTTCCTTTCAACGTCACCTTGAAGCTGTCCATTTCCACGAAAGAGGGTTAAGTATTTAGGTGATTATCTACAGTGTTCTTTCTTTATTTTCATTTTATTTTAACGAACAAAGCTCGGTCGTCCATTTTGATTAACAGTATACTTTATTTAATTTAAATTCCGCTGCAGCTACTCTTATTATAAATAATAAACAAGATGTTCGTTTATATAAAGTTGTTTGCTATTCACAGCAGCTGTAATATCTTTACTGAATAGGTTTCAATACACTGAACACCTTCACGAATGTTACAATGAAAGTACATTTACTGTGAGTTACAATAATGAGATATTGTACATTTTTTTTACAGAATTAAATCTTAATTAGGCAGTCTTTTGACACTTTTGGCTGATTTTGGAATTTCGTGACTATTTCGTCGATTCTGTTACTGAAATTCTGAATCGACGAAATTCACTATTTCGTCACTGAAATAGTGACCGTTTTACTGAAATTCACTAGATTCTAAATTAAATTTCCGGAATAATTTGTCTTTCTTGATCTCTAGAAAGAAACGTTTTTTTTCTTCCGAAGTTATTGTCATCTATTTTTTTTATTAGCAAAATACTACTACCTTATATTCTTTCTTTCCTTTTGCATTTAGCACCGTTTTATAATGACCTGTACTTTTCTAATTTCATTGTGTAAAAAAACAATAATGCAAAACGGTTGAATTTTTCATAATAATTCAACAATGCTTCCAAACTGTTTTAGCAATCGGCACATTGTCCAAGCGCTCGTATTCATCAGTGCATCTATTAATCCAAGCAGTTTTGCATATTGTAATGTTGAGGTTTCTTTTTGAA
>JAFIDM010005346.1:9695323-9714132 GCA_023159025.1 Thereuonema tuberculata
TGTGTGTGTGTGTTTACTTAAAAGTATTATGTCCTTAACTGTTTTATTACTTAAGTGTCCCAATTTCAGACGGAAACTTGCAGGTATAATTTGTAAATAAATTTTATTTCATTAGTACTATTTTTTTTTTTAAGAAAGAAAATTACATACTTGCACTGAATACATAAAACAATCAAATAATAATTAATAAAAACTCTTGTATTTTTTTTCTCCTATTCATAACAACTTCCAAAAAAAAGCGATATTTCTCAGACATTGCTATCGGTTTGCTTCTTCAGGCTAAATAATGGGTTGGCCAAAAAGTTTATTCGGATTTTTTTTACGTACGTTGGCTCTTAGGTGTATTTAAAATAATTCGACTCAAGTGACGTTAGATTATATTGTGACAGCTGTCTTATCAGTGTGCATTTAAAAAACAAAAACTGATCAAAATTAGTGAATTCTGTGTCACCAGTTTAATATTGAAGATGGAAGACAGTAATCACGCAAGAGCGCATGTTTCTTTGATGACCAGACAAAAACTGTTACAGCTTGGCTGGGAAGTTGTGATTCATCCTCCGTATTCACCAGATATTGCACCTTCGGATTTCCATTAATTTCGGTCTTTACAAAATTCTCTTAATGGGAAACAATCAATTCCCTGGAAGACACCAACGGCACCTGGAACATTTTTTTGCTCAAAAAAAGAGAAACGTTTTGGGATAATGGAATTACGAAATTGTCTGAAAGATGGCAGAAGGTAATGGAACAAACCGTTGAAGACGTTGTTCAATAAAATTATTGGTGATAATGAAAAATATGTCTTTTATTTTTACTTAAAAACCGAATGAACTTTTTGACCAACCCAATAACTTCGTAAACTGAACAAGATTTTTTTGAATAAACAATATCTAAACCAAATAACAAATAAATCGTTTCCACGAATAACGATGTAACCAACTTTTTTTTTTTTTTTTTAACA
The DNA here is from genome assembly GCA_023159025.1 of Thereuonema tuberculata. Taxonomy (NCBI): domain Eukaryota; kingdom Metazoa; phylum Arthropoda; class Chilopoda; order Scutigeromorpha; family Scutigeridae; genus Thereuonema; species Thereuonema tuberculata. The sequence goes on from JAFIDM010005346.1 coordinate 9,696,285, forward strand.
TAAGTACGGGAAGTATTCAATTACTAAAACAAAAGAAATTTGTATTGATATTTCCGAGTGACAGGTAAATATAGGAGATATTACAAAATAAATGATTAAATAAGCAGTAAAACTAATATTGAGAAACGCATTAATTAATGTTCATTGTAAAAGTTTGTTCGTGTGAAGAATTCGATAACGATTTTAGTTATAACAATTTGTAATATTGACATTCGTTTATTAACGACTAATTACGGTTAAAGTTATTCTGAAATTTATTACTTTAAAATCAGTAAATAATTAAAAATATAATTTGTAAATATATTGATGATTTTTTTTTTAATTTTAACTTTTTAAGATTTATTAATATTTACTTCAGAAAATTATAAAATATTAACGTAAATTCTTTACGACTTTAAATTTGAATTAATACATTAAATATATTAAATCATTGTTAAACTTTTAGAAGCCTCGATATCTTCCTTTTGGCGAGAAGATTTTTTTTTTCCCCTTTTTTTTTTATTGTCTGAAGTAGGAGGGCGCAATGAAAAGTTTGACAATTCTACATTTCATTATTCATTAAGAACAAAATTTGGATAAGGATAGCGAGACCTCAGGCCGTTTATAGAAGGAATCGACGAGGGTTTTTCTATTCATAACTAAACCGTTGATTAGGCTGTCCTGTTTCCTGTAGCCTAATAAATCACCTGCTTAAGTGCAGTTTTATATATGTAATGTACACAGCACAGCATTGTATAATTGAAACTGAACTGTATGTGTGCGCTTATATATACAGTACATAATCGAACCGGCAAAGCTGGCTCTTCGAGTTTCGCAAAGCAAATTTAGAAAATATAGAATATAAGAATAAAATTAACTTATATTACCAAACATATAAAGCCGGACGTGAAAATTGAAATGTAAAATTTGATGATGTGAAATTTGAAAAATGCCAATACAAAATTCAAGTCACCGTTTCTGCTTTCGCCGCTTATGCCGCTGATGACGTAGAGATTTTATTTATTTAAAAAAATACATTGTTTATGAAGGGGGAAAAAATGATTTACTTATTGTAACCTTTTTTGTTTGCTTTTGGTAAGATATTTATTTAGTTCTTTATTTATTTATTAAACTTAAATGGGTTATAAAAAAAATGTTATCTCTTTAATTGTGATCGAGATATGTAATTTTACTGAAAATGTGAAAAAAAATATTTAAAATAGTTATTAAAAAATAAAGGCTAAGAAATCGCTAACAGATTACGATGGATGATTTTAGAAATTAAGTAAATTAATCCTACAGACATCCACGAATAAAAAAAAAGAAAAAAGAACGGCTTGTGTCTGAGGCAGTTAGACGAGTTTAATAAGGCGGAGAGGTTCTGGTGTCTGGAGGAGGCCATTCCAGCGTCTGGCTCTGAAATTACGCGCGTCCTTTTCTCCCACCGGAGTCAAGGATGAGTCAGTGCCGTGGCTCCACCTTGCGGGAAAACCCTGCTGTCAGTGATGGGAGTCACACCGTCTGACCTGGCCTGCGTCGATCGCCAACACAAGGATCTTGTTTCGAGACATTTAGGAGAGGAGACGCTACTTAAAACGAAATTCAAGGCTCTTTGAGACTGTCCAGAATTGTTGAGCATTCTATCAATAAATGAAAAGATCTACAAATTTAATCAATTAAAAGTACAAAATTAATTCACTCAAATAGGTACAAAAGTGTGAAGATATAGTTTGATCGCAGACACAAAAAAAATATTTTGTATGAGCATTTCAGTTAAATATATAATTCTTAAACTAAAAATTAAGTTTTTCAATGATATATTTTTATTTTTTGTTCAGTCTCACATATTTTGCTCAATTCCTTCGTAATAAGTATTTACTTATTATAATAACATATTTGAAATTATATATTCGTTAGGTTTTGATCTTAAGAACTCGAGTTCTGCTAACATCAATAGTTGAGGGCACATTCATTCCGTCTTTGAGCTGTCGTTTGGATAACTATCCAGGACGTACCTTAAGGTGACAGGCAGCACCTCCTATGAAGAGAAACTGTTGAGAAGAAGAAAGAAACATCCAGCCCAAGCCGGGATTCGAACTCAGGTTCGGAGACATGGCAGCCCATCACCTTGACCACCAGGCTATGCCTGAACGACGACATAAATAGTGTTTGAAGCGTTCGTGCTCTTCTATCTTGTTAGATAATTGATTAGGAGGTATCTTTCATAATTACATCCAAGAATGGGAATCCATTGATTTTTAAGAGAAAAATATTGAGATCACTAATTTTGCTTCATCTACTTGCCACCCACGAAAAGCCTACAAATGACTCTGCGTAGAAAGATTTTGAGACCACGGATCTACTACAGCATTTGCTCGAATTGTATAAATGCGATGATTTAAATTATCATAAATGGGACAGCATTAAAGTAAGCTGAAAGCAATTTCTAATGTTTTATCATAATAAATAAATAAAAATAAGCAAACAAATATATATATGGTTGCTTTGAGTGTCGCCTATAGAAAAGATACTTTTTTTTTTATGTATTTTTGTTATTTATTTGCTTGCTTATGAAATTGGAAAATGTCGAAATTACGAAGTATTAGTTTTTTATGTAACAGAGACTTGAGCAATTCTTGTCCTGTCCATTACTTGGTTTTCTATTTTACATTTAATTCTGTAGAAGCTGTTTATAGTATAAAATGACATTGCAACTATATTTTTGATATTTTAGCTTTTACTGCAGATAGTTTGTCAAAACACAAATAATTATCTGATTCATAGTTCGTTGTTTTCAAAATCAATAATGTATGTAATAATTTTCACTACGTACTAATGCAAAACCACACGTGATAGAAAGAGTGCAAGGTTTTCAGTTTCAGTATTCAGCTTCAAAGAACTCAGAATGGAACAGATCTAAAACAGAATGAAGAGCAGGAAAGTAGCACAGAAATTCAGTATTCCTGCAATCTACAGTGAATTAAGATCTGTTTGTAGAGGCGTTCCAAAAAAGTGAATACTTGAATAGCAGTTCTTACTGCTCTATTATCAATCTTCAGCCAAAGCTGAACTTAGATTTTACTGAAAATACACTATTAAATATGAGTGATGGTATTTAATATGCGAAGGACAAGAGCCAAAAGGTTATTCAGTTGTCACTGAAAAACAAAAATATGTGAAAAATTATGTATGTGAGGCATCCCTGCTCCTATTTTTATCTACCGTTGTTTCATAGTTCTGCTTCAACTCCTGTTCCAAAAATTGAGAGCTGGAGGATTTGAGATTTTACTGTGGTCGGATCATAAAATTATCATTGGCTTGTTTAATAAAATTGATTTTTTTACGAGAAAAAAATTAAAAGATGTTTCCAAGTCATCTATTGGTAAGACATCTTACCAGGTCAGAATCATTGGGCCAATGGCCTTTACAAGCCTCTTCCTAAAGGAAGAGAAGAAAATCAAGGACAGGAAAAAATACCTTTTAAAAACTTGAATTAATATTCTCATAAATTTTACATAGTGGAAATTTCTATTGTTAAATCCTTCATAAGTTAACAGTTCACTAAAGGATTAACTTTTTTAGTTTTCTTACATGAAGAGCTGTTCTTACGTTTACTTTTCCTTTGCTTATATTTCAGTTATTCACACTGAATTGCAGATACTGGGTAACAACTGAGGACGGTTAATAAATCAGAAACAGGCTGTCTTCGATTCCCTGTATCAAAAAAGCAGCTCAGTTTTGTTATTTGTGTGCGTTTTTTATTCCTGTGTTAAATAGTCATAAGTTACTTTCGAAATTTTTCCAAATTCAACTTAATTTACGATGCATTTATATCATATTTAAAAAAAAAAAAAAATGACACGCTGATCGATTATTTACTAATTTTGTAATTAAATAAAATCGTCTGAAAAATCACGAAACATCCGAATTTAATTAAAATAACTTTTACTTGCGTACAATTTCTTTAGTATAAAAATTAAGCCCACACACAAACTACAAATAAAAAAGTCTCACAATTAATTTCGTCAGCGCCAAGCTGACATCAACGGGTGAATGCACAAGTTAAAAATACATACAAAATTCAGTCATTATATATCTAATGTCCGGGATCAGGTAATATTCAAATTTCGGTAGGGTTGACTGTTGCTGGAAGTGAAGGGTAAACAAAATCTCGAAGCAGAACATTTTTTTTATTGTTCAAATCAGGTTTATTGAATGTTGAGTTGGAAATAATGACTGAAAAAAACAATAGGCTATATTTAATTAAAATAACTTTTACGTGCGTACAATTTCTTTAGTATAAAAATTAATAAATCCGAATTTATTTATTTATTTATTTATTTATTTATTTATTTATTTATTTATTTATTTATTTTTTTGTGTGATTTATTAAATAGCTGCAGCTACCCTTATTACTACAGAATTTAGACCGGTGCATTAGCCATCGATATTATTTTAAAGACTAAAAACCGTCGTCCAAATGGACGGGATAATAATGATTATTAAAAATGATGGTTTGATTAAAAAAAAAAAAAATCTAAAAATATACTTTAAAACTTCTGAACAGTTTCGTAATTTTTTAGAATAACATTGCTTTATCAACCATGACTCCTAAAAAATTACATTTTTTACAGAACAAAAAAATATCATTCAATTGTTTTTGGACTTATGGTAACAACGTAGATGGTGTTACGGTAACTTGTGTTTTGTTTTGTTTTTTGGATTTTGGAACATGAGTGTCAGGTGTGGTGGGGATTGTTGATGAGTTTGCTAAAATATAATGTGTGAATGGAGGTGCTACAATTGTCTTCCGGTGTCTTTCTACATCGGAATCTCAAGCGGAAATGGAGGCCTGTTTGGTTGTGTTTAATTCCTATTGGGTAGTGTTAAGGTACTTTGCATAGTGGCTGAATCATTCATCTCGGTTTCTTTTTTTCCCCTGACCTATTTGAGAGGCTTGCCTAGATGAGTCACACACTGGAACTTGCTTGACCCGTTCAGGCCATACCAGCCACTCTCGACTTCCTGCCATCTTGTACTAAAGCCAATCAATCAATCTGACCCTTCCTCACGAACCGTCGTCATTCATGGCCCCCCGCACACACTCCTTCATTCATGTTTCACCATTATTTGTATTTCTTCATTTTCAAAATAAACACAAGGACTCAGTGAAGCTAACGAAAAAACTATAAGGAATAGTAAATAAACCTTAATAAATTTATTCACAAAGACATTCTTTAAAGAACTTGGAATATACTTTTCTAATTCAATTATAACAGTTATATTGTATATTTTTATTACTATTTATCAAAAAAAAAAAAAATTGAAGAGTTAATGAAAGTTTTAATTCAACACCTAGAGACGGTTCCAAGTGTAGGCAAACTAAATTTGTGCTTAGGTCCTCACACTTTTAGTGCCTCGTCCTGTAAACTTGCAGACATAAGAAGTAAAGTAGTTCGTACTAATCTGTAAAATTTATAAGAGTAAGAAATGGATTCTTAAAAGAGTTTTACGGAAACCAATTAGTTGTTCTCTTATTAAACCATTCCCATTGATATGTTTGCCTGTTTATTGACCGAAGACACTCCGCTATCGAAAGGGTGTCATGGTATAATTTTGTTTACTATTATTTGTCATGAAAAACAAAAAAAGTCTCGCTGTTTCCATTCGCTGTCATATTGTTCGAAAACAAACATTTTTTAAATACTAAGCAATGATTGTGTCCGTAGATGTGCATGTCGTGTTTTAAGAAGACTCGTCCATTGATTCAAAAAAAAAAAATGTTGCTACAGTCATAGGCGTTCAGACACAATGATTTTAATTTAAGTTTTCTTCAAAAGAAAGCTTAAAATGGGAGATAAAGGCATTTATTAGATTGCTGCCTCCTACGTGATATCAAGCAAAATGTAAACGATATAAATATAATGTTAAATAAAATCTTAAATATAAATGTTAAATAGTATACATAGTACACTAAATCTCAAACAAAAATTCATATACAATTTAGTAATTAAAAACTATTATAAATCTTTGAACAAAAACAAAAATCCTCATATAATCTACGAAACAAGAAAAATATCCGTCTTCCCTATCCTTCTCTTACATACAATGACTTTGGAAAGGCATTTTAACTATGTAATTGAAAATATATTCAACAATTTAGATGGAAAAGAAATCTTTATAAAAAATGGAAGCATATCCAGTGGGAAGAAACTATTAAAAAAGTGACTGATAAAATGTAATTAGAATGAATTTCTACTGTTCAGTTGTTTTCATTGTGATTGTAAATCCTGTATGTAATACCTCATTTAATTATTTTGTTGAATTTACTTCCAATGTCTTTAATATTTATTGTTACTAGTTCTTACTACAATATAGTAGTATATTTTGTAAACTCGACAAAAATAAGCTAGACATAGGCAACTTTAATGTAATATGAATATTTGTACAAATATTTATATATAGAATTAAATCAGAAAATTAATATTATTTTTAAATTACATTACTGTTTAATATAAAATTTTAGAAAATTAGCACTTAGCGGTCTACTTGACAAAAAAAAAAAACCACTTGGAAAACTATACATTGATGTAAGTCTTTTAATGTTTTTTAACACTGTTTTCAAAATTAATTAAACAATTGTAGTAGACCTATATTCAGAACCTGTTGATAGGAATTTGTCATTCCTAACGGGATTGTTAGGAAGTTTTATATTTAGAAATCATAATAATAATAAAAATATTATTATTATTATTATTGCTGTTTTAAAAAGTTCAAATTGAATTGAACAGAAAAAAACTAAATATTGGAAGCAATGTCATGGAAATAATTTTGCTAAATCGATGCAATCCATGTTAAACTAAAGGGTTGTATTGTATTTGATCCGCGTTTATGTAAAAGCCGATTGGTTGAAATAACGGCAGTCTTTTCGTTGTTTGATCTTTTGTAATGGGGTTTAGCTTTTGAACGTTTATTTGAAATTTCATTTTGATTAATTGGGCTGAAGTAAGAGCAATCTGTTAAATCAATGGCGAGATTTCTGAATGGAATTTTCAGACTGTAGTACGGCGTCTCTCGTAATAGTACTATTATTTCCATGTCATAACATAGATGGATTAGGATCGAAACTGCTGTAGATCTTTTGGCGGCCGTTAATTCCAAATATTTGCGTGTGTATCCAATTTATATTGGGCAATCATTTTCAATCTGTGGTGGTTATGGTTATGCATGTTCTTTCTGTCAATGAATACCAAGATTATGACTATTAATGACGATCGATGCGTCATTGTTGAGGAAGGGCGCCACCCAGCGGCCAACGGACGAAATGCTAATCGTTATGTAACGGAACAGTTTCTCCTCCGCTGTCGTACTGTTGCGTTCTTCCCTCCCCCTACTTTGTGTCTTCTGGGAAGTAAGAGGTGGGGTTCTCCGAAATTGCTAGAAATTGCGTGTGAAGTGAAAAAAAATGCGAATCCAGCGATTCACGCGCTGATGAATCACTGAAATTATTTCTTGAAATGAGTAGGTCATTGAAAGGGAATTACCATTTTCAGTTCACATTCAAGTACAACCGGGTATTGGATCATGGGTCAGGTTTCCGACACGAAAGTAATTTTTTAAGAACAATTACGGGAGAGGTGTTCAAAAGCGCTTTAAAAAAACAAATTTTGACCACAATGGATTTTGCATTTAGTTTTTCTAATTTTAATTACCCAATAAGAAAGCAAAGCTCGTGAAATCATTAAAAAATTTTGAACCACTGTATGAATCTTCCTGAAAATTGTGATGTTGATTTATGAGCAAGAGACGATCTTAACTGTTTTTTTTTTTTTTTTTTTTTTTTTTTTTTTTTTTTTTTTTTTTTTTTGTTTTTTTTTTTTGTCTCCCGTGTGATTCTTTGTCGAATAATTAGAAAAAGAAGATTAACAAAAATTACCAAAGAAAAACAATGGAGTTAACATAACGGATTTCTGGGTCTTAAATAATGGATATTATTTCCTTACAGTTTATCTATAATTTTTCTCATGGTTTGATATAATTAAAATTAATCGGATTCAATAAATAATGCGGATTTAATTATATTTTTTTATCTTTCGGAAGATGGGAATTTTTTACTATTTTTATTCAGCAGATATTATAATTTTAAAAAAAGTTATCATTTCTAATGTTTTCATAATTAAAAACAAAAAGTGATTTTAAAAAATAGGGTTCAAGTTCTTTCAGGAACTTATTGTTTGTTTCGAAATTTAAAATAATTAGTATAAAGTTTGCTTTCTTATAATGGAAAAAAAAAATAGCAACAACATTTCGAATAAAAATATAATAAAGAAAAAAAAAAGATTGAGATGATATATTAATTTGTAGGAATTACAAGACGAAACCGAGGCAAAGTGTATGGGTTAAAAAGAGCAGAAGACTAACATTGTACTAAAGATAGAAAAAAAACTTAAATGGAACTGGGAAGGATATGTAACAAGACGAAATGACAACAGAAACTTCATGTCAAGGAATGCGAGGAGACCAGGAAGGCGTCCGCAAGACTCAGAGGGATAAATGAATTACAATGGTGTTTTTCTGTGTGTTTGTTTGTTTATTTGTTTGTTTTTTTTGGTTGCAACTGAAAATGAAAACTTTCCACCAAAAGAATTGAAATAAACTGAACAGAGAGAGAGAGACTTTCGTTCTATAGTGGGTTGAATGAGATTGGCTGAAAATGCTGATGAAGGAATGGGAAATATTAAGAGAAAATATATCAAAGCTAATTTCTAATTGAGGCGAAATGAATTCTAGTGTTGCCGGCGTTTGGTTTTATTTTGACATTTGTCTTGTCAACATTGTTTGTACTGAAACAGTTCAGCAAAATAAAAAAAAAATCAGAAATTCTTTGAGAAACTTGTATTGACATTGGTGGACGATTCATTCATTCTTTAAAATGAAATTTTAAAAGGACGAAATTGTCATATCTAGAAAACATTTTGAATTCATCCAAAGGTAGCTTTTTTTTTTTTCTGCATTCTAAACTGTTTAATTAACTTGAAAGCGATGTTATTCTAATTTATTAATTTGGTTGTTTTCTAAAAATTTTTAGAAAACAACCAAAGACTTAAGCTTAGGATTTAAAGTTCTTTTCTTTTTAAAGACAACTCAAAAAAAAAAAAAAAAAAAAAAAACCTTGATAGATGGGTTATTGCTTATAGTTTATTATAGTTTTATAATACTACAATTAGGCCTAGCGATTGCCGTTGTCGCTAAACATTGGCGCCTCTTTGAATACCGAGATCCGGATCTCCTGTGGGTTTGGTGGTGGTGGACGATGGGCAGGGTTGTTTTCAGGGTTCTCCTGCACTACATCTTCTTTTTCATTCTTTCTCTTCGTCTTTCCTCCTTTCCGTGAGGATAGCGCAGTAGACCGACGGGTGCTTGGCTTCTCTGCCACCCACACACTAAAGGTATTTCTGCTTATAGGTATTTTTGTTTTCTAATGTATGTACTCCTCCCCCTTCCTTCTTTAGAATGCGTCAGAGAGAAAAATAAAACCGATAAGATTAAATCGAAATACGCTTGTTTTTCCGTCCGTCATCACAGTATTCATGAACTGTTCTAGAAAGATGAATTTTAAGAGGTAGGTGTAGGTTGTTACATCAAAAGATCCACAGACCAAAATCGATTACACTAATTTACAGGCAGATCCTTCGGAGCGCTAGAGATGTATGCCCCAACGATTCTCGACCATCGAGATGAGGTTGCCTTATTAACATAAGTAATAATTTTTTTTATTTTTTTTTTTAAAAGAATAACTTTAATTAAAAAAGAATAACTTTTTTACCAACTTTCATACGCTTAAAAGTTGCAACGCGAAATATATCTTACAATTTATCGGAGAATCTTGCAAACGGATAGTTCGTTTATTTTCATCAATTGAGGGGATTTTTTATTTTATTTGTGTTTTATTTTTTTTATTTTTTTCTTTTAATTTTTTTTAAACGTTTCATAAATAAATAAATAAATAAACATAACATTTTGATTTTAATGAATTTTTTGGATCAAAGATGATTTTACTCGATCTGAGAAGACGAGAAAGAAGGAATTTATTTATTTATTTATTGCATTTGAAGACTGACAACGTTTTGATGATTATAATGACTTGCTAGATCTACATCAGACTTAACTATAAATAATTGGCAGTAGATCGACTTGAAACCAAAATGAGCTCTTTAAACAGTACAGTATTTGATGAGCATTGTATTCATTACATCACGTTAATAATGATTTTTCTACTTACATTTATTGTTTGGCTTACATTAAATTGTACTCTTTCATTCATCTTTATGATTATTCTTTGAAAGACTTAGTTTTGGAAAATCACTTTTAAATGCAAAGGAGTAAGGAACTCAGAAAATATGAATAAGAACTCAGAAAATATGAATAAGACGAGTAACTATTGAAGTTCGGCATTGCTGTGTAGACTTTTGATTCCTTTTCTGGTCTTAATTTCATTGTTAACCACAAGATGTCGTTGTGTTAATAATACGGCGCTTGGTCTGCGTAACGAAGCTTCCGTTGTATATCTTCCGTCCGCTGGCGGAGTCGGAAATTTGTAAATTATAGAGTAGTAGCACCATTCGCAAGCAAATAGGACACAAAAGGGGTCGCTACTTTCACTTTCATATAACGGCGCAATTACTCTTGTTTTCCGCCACGCGTACAATAATTAATGTAATTTGCAGTGCATTTCGCAAAGAGTAGGTTGACATTAGAACTTTTTTTTAATTTAATTTAATTTTTTTCATTAATAAGGGTGTTGATGAAGGCGATTAATTGTAAAAGACCGGATGCAAATTAAACAGTTCAACGAATTCACAGGAAATGACGTAATGAACTAAAGATTATATGAAAGAACGGACTATTATAACAGTGATTTTTTTTTTTTAGAAGTGTTAAATTTTTGATATTGAATATATATATTTAAACACCAACTTTCAGGGTCTTTTCCAATTGATATTGGCTAGTTTCTGTACGAAAGTATTCCATTAATTACGACAAGATGAGTCATTTCGAATAAAAATGTCCTGTGCTGAGACGGATGTGTTTTCCAATGAGTCTCATTGTGACACACTGATCAATAATCAAAATAGATTGAGAGAGGGCACTTACGTCAAAATAAGTACGTCTGGTTAAGAAGTAAAAGATATATAAATGTATTACTACTGATAATTTAAAATTGTCATGGAAAAAGATATTTCCTGTGATATCTATTGAATATTTGCGTTAATTGTAGAACGCTATTAAAAGATGCAGCGAAATTATGTTTCGGTTTCAGTTTTCAGAAGCGCTTAATTAGCGCAAACCTCGTGAGAAAAAAGGTTCTGGACGGGTGCCAGAACAGATTTAATAAAATCAGCGGGAGAGTGAAGTGTATGGGTTCCAAAGGTAGCCTGTAGTTGTTCTATGGAGGAACCATCAAAATTTGGTCAAAGGGTAGGGAATGTATAGATCAAAATACTTACAATACGTACAGAAATTATATTCATTATTATTAATAAAACCGTTTTATTAAAATAATATATATATATTATTGTTTGTAGTGATGTTAAGAAGTGTGGCGACATTTTTAAATAAATAGTCAAAAAAAAAATATTTAGATTTTTTAATTGAAATGTCTTTAAAAAAATTTTACATTTGCCCTTTGGAAATAAATTATAAATACAAGTAATTTAAATTGATCCGTTAGAAAGATCTGAAAACAAATGAATATCAATTTAATTTTTTTTTTTTTTTCCTTTTTTAATATACATATTACAGTTGCATGTTTTAATTGATTGACGTTTGGAAATTGATGACATTTCATCTGTGCCAATCAAGTCAGACTTTGTCATTACTACCTATGGTGAATATTGAGAATAGCCATTCCGTCGGCAGTAGCAGGATGTAGCAGTCGCGCCGGCCAAATCGGTTATTTATCTGTCGGCCATATCAGTGGGGCCCTGTGTGTGTGCGCAACAGCAAACCCCCTCACTTCTGAGAAAGGCAGCCGCCTTGTTTATTCCCTGGACCTCTTCCTGGAAAAAGAGGGGGAAAGATTCTCATCTGTTGCATTAGTAGCGGTGAACACTACACCATTGCTTCCTGCTTCGACGCAAATGACCACGGACGCAGCCTCCACAATGGAACGAACGCAGTTTTTATTTCGCCTGCCTTTTGCTAAAATCGCCGAGGATTTAAGCCGTTTTATTAATAGAACAAATAATCAAAAAATAATTCTTAATAAGAAGCAAACACATAACATATATTCTAAAACAATAAAAGTGAAAAAAAAATTCCTGTAATTATACAAATAATAATAATAATCAATATCATGTTTATTGAAAAGATTAATAAAAATAGATTTTGATGAAAGTTTAGTTTTTAATCGAATAATCGAAATTTTAAATATCGTTTTCATCAAATTTTATTTTTTTCTTAGTTTTTTTTTCTCTTAATCGGGAATCTGAAATATAAATATCAGGGATCTAAAATACAGTGTCTTTAAATTTTGAAATGTAATTTATAGCTTGGAATTGTGACTGTTGTAATTAAAATTCAGATTTTTTTTCAATCTATATTACTAGATAGATCTTTTATTTCTCTGTCTGTCTGTCCGGCGCAATTTCCTGTGAGAATGGAAAATAGAAATAACTTTTACAATGAAATGTCCGCGACGGGAATCGAACCTGCGACCTTCTGATCTTAAGTCAGACGTCTTATCCAATATGGCACGGGGACTAAAACTCACTTTATTTTGTTTTTTGACTTATGTATCCTTCTCCTTCCCCCCATCAATAAGGAATTTATTCAACCTTTTTTCTTGAATCTCAAGATTGTTTATTTATTTCACATCCGTCAGTTTATTTGTAATTCGAAAATGACAATTAGAACTATAATTGCCGAAACGTTGCAATATTTTACATACAATATTCTTACGTAACCAAATTCAATGTGATATAGAAAAACAAGCGCGTGTACACGGGGGGATGGCCTAGTTTACTTAAAAAAAAAATTAAAAACTTTTTTTTTTCTTGAATTTATCTAATAATATCTTTACTTGTAATTAGAGCCTAAATTTCATTTCCATTGAATTGTCTTGTCTTACTTTTTAAAAATTAAGTAAAAAATAATAAGTTTATAAATTTTTTTACGGAGAAATCTGCTTCTTTTTTTTTTTTTTTAAATGAGATGATTCGTTTTTAAGAAAATTTGCAAGAAAAAAAGTAATTGATTTATTATTTTTTTAAGATTTTTTTTTTTTTTTTAATAAATAGTGAAAGAATTCCTGGAATGAAAAAAAAAAAAAAAATTGCCTGATCTAAAAATTATAATAAAATTGACTAGGCTGTTCCTGAAACTGACCCTCCAGTTATCTAATAAGATCCACATTGTTAAATCAGTTTCTTCACGACGATCGTCGTAATTGAGAAAACTAATTAGAAACTACTTGGCGGGAAATAGTCGACCCCATTTACTTTACAGTTTAATTTTGCAATTTTTTAAGTAATATTTATTTATTTTTTATTTTTTGCAATATCAAAAAAAAATTGCTATAACTTTTCATTCTTCCTGAATGTGCTAAAGAACTTACAAAATTAATTATTTTTAAAATGGAAAGCATCATCTTATTTTTGAATTAATATAAACTATTTAGCGTTTTTAACTTGGGATCAGTTATCAATCCTAACAAGTTCATTTTGCGATAACTGATCCGAAAATTAAGAACGCGAAATATTTTGTAATAATTCAAGAGTAAAATAGTGTTTTCCGTTTTAAAAATAATCTTGCTAAAATTAAATAATATGAAAACAAAATTTAACGTCACAAATGAATTTTTTTTGTTTAAAAAAAAAAAAAAGTTCTCATAGATGTCTTGTGAAGTGACCAAATTTCATCAATACCAGAGGAGATGGGATTTGTCAATAATACTCTTGTTATTAGAAGTCAAATAACTCTACTAGAATGAATCAAGGCTTTTACAGAACTTTGTGATTTCTAAACTGATTATTTTGGATTTACTAAACAAAAACTGCCTTAAAAAGAATATGGGAGCACTAATATTCTAGTTAGATCTAGAAATTATGGCTATCTCTTAAATATAGAAGTCGTTGATGATTATTACATTATTTTTTTGGGTTATTTCATTAATTGAGTGTTTTGTGAAAGCTACATAATACTGGTTCAACAATCACCAAAATCTTAACCAGACAAAACACGTAATTAGGAAGTTTGATGAATTAAGCAAGTAGACGAGGCACAACGCTATAAGAAAGGATTCGCACCCTGATTTGTCATCGGGAAGAGACTGGGATGGACCATTTCGTCCTTATTAGGACTCATCAGCCAGCCAAACTCCACCGAATGACAAACCCAGAAGGTGCGAGGGTATAGCTTTCCCGGGACTCGCTCCCGAGAGCGGGAACTCCCCCCCAAGAAATCCTAACCAAAAATTAAATAAAAAACAAATAACAACTATTCCTTGTCCTGCAATCTGCTAGGCGCAAAAGGAATTTAATTATGGCATTAAATAAAGCCCAAAAGTCATATATTTAAAATGAAAAGAAATTTAACGTGCCCAATGATTCAAAGAATTAAGCAAGTAGACGAGGCACAACACTATAAGAAAGGATTCGCCCCCTGATTTGTCATCGGGAAGAGACTGGGATGGACCATTTCGTCCTTATTAGGACTCATCAGCCAGCCAAACTCCACCGAATGACAAACCCAGAATCCCAGTTCCCGCTCTCGGGAGCGAGTCCCGGGAAAGCTATACCCCTCGCACCTTCTGGGTTTGTCATTCGGTGGAGTTTGGCTGGCTGATGAGTCCTAATAAGGACGAAATGGTCCATCCCAGTCTCTTCCCGATGACAAATCAGGGTGCGAATCCTTTCTTATAGCGTTGTGCCTCGTCTACTTGCTTAATTCTTTGAATCATTGGGCACGTTAAATTTCTTTTCATTTTAAATATAGGAAGTTTGATGTAGATGACTCTTTTGTAGTACTTAAAAGCCTAGTACTCTGGTCCGTATTTAAATGGATCTATAAAAACCTAAAATCTAATCAGATAGAGATAATTATTGTAACCTTTAAACATGAAGTTTGGTGTAGAATAGTGATTTTTTTTTTGAGTTATCGTGCGCGCAAGATTTCTCATTAAAACACACAAAACACACACGTTACAGTTTAAAATTTGTTCCAGCGACCAAGCAACGTAAATTTCCCATTAAAATCGTAACAATAGATATTACGAATGAGGGAAGATTATGCAAGAAAATGTTTAAGAAATGAAGAAGGGAGAACAAGGACATTGTATTTACATGAGGACTATTGTATTGTACGGAAAAAACAAAAAGAAAAAGGTACTGAAGTGATTTGTTTTGATAAATATTCAGTTAATAAAAATTTATTTTTTTATTATTTATTTAAATTCATTTTTCACAAAAATAACTAATTTAAAAATTGCCTTATTTAACTTGCGTTACATTTTTTTAAACATATGATTTAAGCCATCTTCTTATGATACAAAAAATAATTGTTAATGTTTTAAGGTACCTTTAACCAGACATAATTTATTTATCCTTTATAAATAGTTATGAATAGTTTTTTGTTTTGTCTTTCAGTATTAATTGCTAATTAATTTTCAGATTTAAGTGAATCTCAAAAAAACGATTATCTTATTTATAAGTTTTCTTTTTAAAATAATCCTTGGGAAATATTAGAGAATTTAAAATGAAATAAATTTAGATTGCAGAAATTCACAGACAGTTATTGAAAAATGTTCATATTTTTATATATATTTTTTTTTTTTTGATGGATGAGAAATCATGAATATTGAAATGGGAATCGGATGGTGTGTTCACTTTTGGAATTAAGTATCACGAATTGTAGCAGGGGAAGAAAAAAAATCTTGTACCAATAATAAATTAGGGGTGCATTCCTAACTTTCCCCCCTCCTTGCTGACGTGACTGATATCTCGTCTCCACCAGAAGCCAATCGTGTCGTATTTTATCTTTGTAATTATCCAGTGAAAATAATATCCAGTATTTCAGTTCTGTTTTGTAATTGTTTATTAATGCGTATAATATTTATCTTAATTTTATCGTAAATTTTATTATTAAAGGATATATTTTACTTAGACCAGGATTAGATTTATGTTGTTTCTTATTATATTTCATTAGGAAAATTTTGTTGATACAATTTAAGACACACTGATTAATAACGTATTGTTATAAGGAAATTGCAACAATCGAAAGTTAATTTTATTTTAATGATTTTAATTTTTATACTGCTTTACTTTAATAATAGATTGCACAAAATAAATTATTCTTTATTAGTATATTTTCTTATTATTTTCTAGTAATTTTATTTTCTATAACAATTATTAACATAATTATTGAAATCTTTATAGCATTCTTACAATAAAATTATTAAGTAAAATATACAAAATACGCCTTTATATTGAATTTTAACGTTTATATCACAAGTATATTTATTGTAGTATATTTTTAATGTAATTAAAACATAATCCTTTAATTAAATCGCTTTTTCTTCCAAAAACTTCACTTAGTTGTTATAAATTATTTAAAATAGTTCGAATTTTAATTGAATGTTTTCTTCTATTTCATAAAATAAAGAAGAAGAAAAATCCTCATCAAGAAATTTCTTTGCTTAAATGAATTAAGCCAAATTTATAAATATACAGTGCAACTTGGATAATTCGAAGCTGAAGGGACCACTACAAAATTTCGAATTATCCAAAACTTCGAATTAAACAAGTAACATCTTTTAACTTTAATTTCAGGTCCACTGAATGCTTGAAAAGATTATTCTGTCAATAAGTAAATATTTATTCAGAAAGATCATGGTATGAAAGACTTAAACACTATATGTATGTAAATAAAATAAGATTTACATTACCTAAGCTACAGTAAGTATTATATTCAATACAGAAAATTATAGTTTTTCAAAAAATTGTGCAATGTCTGATTGTTTTGTAGAACTCAGTCGCTTAAGATTAGCAAAATCATCAAGCGTGTTTAGTGAACGGAAAACAGCTTCACTTACGTTTGTTTGTCCTTCAATGTAAACGAAGTTCCGCGCTATCACGTACTCGTTGGCGATTTGGCATTTCTTCTTCACACCCTTTTCCACCTCGCGAATGAGTGCGACCTTTTCAGCGAACGTTAAATTCTTGTACACGCATGGTTTACTGAAAGTCATGGTGACACTGACAGCAGGAAGCTCGAATGGCGTCTGAAGCGTCACGTGTCGAATGGCGTCACGGGTCGAACGGTGGCGGGAAGGGGATTTCAGTTGTCACGTGTCGAATTTCTTAACGATGAAACGCCGAAAAGTCGTAATGATTCGAATTTTTTTTTTAAAAAACTTCGAATTAAGGAAGCTGAACTTCGAATTATCCACGATTTTTTAACATTGATTTCATAAGAAGTTCAGGGGACCAAGAGAAATCTCCGAATTAACCACGATTTCGAATTAAAGACGTTCGAATTATCCAAGTTGCACTGTATTAATATTTCTATATTTATAATGCCATTTATTCTATAGTTCATTATTGAGTGTCGCAGAAATAATGTTAATGAGACTTTTTATTGCGAAATATTTTCGGAAGAAGAGATGTTGTATTTCTTTTCCTTCTAGTTAACTTGAGAAAGGAAACCAATTAGGTTCTTGAAACCTTGTTGTTATAAAGAAGTTGGGGAATAAACAAGATGAATAATATTATTGTTAACTGTATTATTTGTTCAAGTTGCTTTCAGTTAATGAGACTTTATTTATTTATTTATTTATTTATTTATTTATTTATTTATTTATTTATTTATTTAT
>JAFIDM010005346.1:9714142-9743747 GCA_023159025.1 Thereuonema tuberculata
TATTTATTTATTTATTTATTTATTTATTTATTTATTTATTTATTTATATATGACCTACCTGCGTAGTGTTTGATTCAGTGTTTCTGAAACTATATCTTTTTAACTGATGAACTAGGAATAAATTAACAGTTAGATTTTTTTAGAATACAGTCACTGTCTTTTAATATATGACCATATATTATTATTAAAAGTACCTCATAATTTTTTAAAGAGTGATTTATAAAATTTGTACAAATGTTCAGTATTTAGCATAAATTTTTTAAACTTAAGAAACAGCGAAATGGAAATTAATTTTGATTTTCATAGACGAATGTAAACGATTTAATAAAAAAAAAAGAAAAAAAGAAATGTATAAATGCTTTCTATAATAAATATAAAAATGACGAATTGGACAATTGGGCTTTATTGGTCAGATATCTTGCATTGAAATAACACAGCATTATGAATGAAACTGTTTAATTATGATTTATTCATAAATGAATTGTGCATGTCGTAATTGATTTGAATAAATAAGTAGACAATACACTTATAAAAGTTTGTATTAAAGTTATAGTAAGATGTTTTAAGAGAACTCGATTAATAATGTTCCAAATATACAACTCAAATAACGTTTATTTACTTAGCAATCAAACTTTAATAATTCGAAACATATACAAAATGATCTTAGCTATTTGTATTGTTCGCGAAAGAAATGAAATTTTGGAGTATTAAGATCTTTTTATGGAAGAAGCGGCATCAACTGGAAGGATGAAATAAATTATCTTTTAATGAAA
Source organism: Thereuonema tuberculata (assembly GCA_023159025.1). Classification (NCBI taxonomy): domain Eukaryota; kingdom Metazoa; phylum Arthropoda; class Chilopoda; order Scutigeromorpha; family Scutigeridae; genus Thereuonema; species Thereuonema tuberculata. The sequence continues at coordinate 9,714,916 of JAFIDM010005346.1, forward strand.
TGGAAATTCTTAATTAAAACTGACAAGTGGTAATTAGTAATTTATTAATCACTCGATAGGCTATTAAACGCGGAACAGTCTCTTAATAAAGTCGTTCTGTTATTTTATTGTGGTCGTATCCTTTCAGTTGAACTTATTCTTCGAACGTGAGTCTCTCTCTCTGGTTCTGGTCCAGGGGCGGCAGGTGTACATCGGCCGGCGTCTTCCCCATATCCTCCCCGTTGTGTTGCTTCAGTCCACCGTTACTAATTCACGATCTATTGTCAGCTTTTTTTTTATTTTTTTTATTTCAAAGTTAGTTTCCAGGATGCCATCACTGTGGAGTGCAGGTATAGTAATTACCGACCCATCATTACCCTACCCCTCCCTTTATTTCCCTTTCCCCCTTTTTATATAGTTTTTTTTTTTCTTAAATATTAATAGTCGTCGTCTGGAATCCGATGGGCAGATCAAATTAATGTGAGAATTGCTTAATTGGAATTAATTGAAGAGAGGTTGGTTTTATGAATATAAACTAAAGGATATATTTAATTAGTTATCTTATCTATGGTTTGTTAAGTCGTTTAGCAGTCTGTGAACCTTGTCAACCTCACGAAAGCTATTGTCACCACCGTAATTGTCATAACTAATTAGAAACACACACACTCGTTTTTCATGGGTACTTAACTAGAGACACTACGCAGTTTCTGGAGTTCCCGCCATTGAGTGATTTAATAGTAATAGGCTACGTCTCCAAGCAGCCATTTCACTTAATGACTTTCATTCTTTTATAGTCCTATCATTCCATCCTTTGTATACGAAAAAGTAGTCAGAAAAGCAGAAATAAAATAGTAATGCCTTTGGAAATCGCTTATTTTTGCGCAAAATTTTATTTACGCAATTCTTTAAATTTTGTTTAGGATTTTTGTTAGTATTGAAGTCACGTGATGCGTAATATACAGCACCCATTTACAGTCTCATTCAGTGGAAGAGTTTAGGAATTAACTCCTAGAAAGAAATTTGCCTTTGAAAATAATAAACAAACAAATAAATGGCTTTTGCGAAAAAATTATAGGAAAGCAAAATCTATGTGGATGATTTTGGTGTATTTTTTTATTCCTAGACCACTCATGTGACTACCATTAGCAGTTTTTAAAAAATTCACCTTCTAGAAGAGTAAGACTCATCTGATCATTCAGTCAGTCTGTGTGTTCCTAATAACTTTTGGTGTACCTTCTTGAAACTTGACGTGCCTATTGAAGGACAACAGGCATCTAATTTTTAAATTTGAATATTTGTGAGGGTCCTTGTCAGAAATTAGCGCATGAAGTTGCCAAAGAAGAGCAGTGATGTCAAACAATGAGTATTAATCCGTTTATTCAGTAAATGTATTTGCGCACAATTGGATATGATTACAGTTAGACCAATTCAGTATCTGGAATTTAATTCTTTTTCAGTTAAAAGAGAAATAGAAATAGTTTAAGATGCATATTATTAACTACAAAAAGCAAAAATCAGAAATGCACAAAACTAAAAGATGAGCTATCACGGACGGAAAACTGGGACGGCCGTTTCTGCCTTATTAGGCGTCCTCAGTCAGTTTTACCCAGCAGTTGTCATAAATCTCTTATATAGTTTCTAGATCTCTTCTATGTCTAACGTACTTTCTCTGTTTGGAAAATAATTTTAATTTCCTGTGAAAATAGAAATAATTTCTACAATGAAACGTCCGCGTCAGGAATCGAACCTGCAATCTTCTGATCCAAAGTCAGACTTTTTATCCATTAGACTACATTCAAATTATTGTTGTTAAATATCTCTTCTCACTCCCTCAGCGATGAACTGAAGAGTCGTTAGAGACATTTCTCGACATGAATGAAGAAATTAAAGATAATTTTTAAACAGAAAAAAAAAACTTCTACTTAACAACTCTATTCCAACTAAAAGCCGTCCCGTTGTTCTCCCGTCCTTGTTGACGGGACGTGTAAGGTAGTTAAAAATAAACATTGACATTTTGTTTGTATCGTTTTTATAATTAAAAATAATAATAATAATAAAACAAAAGACTTTTTTTAAGGGAATACTGTTTCAAAGAAGATAGGCTCCAGGCAAGGTTATTTAAGATAGAAGGTTGGCTCCGCCAAAAACGATTTCTATTGGCTAGCCCAATGACGTCATCTGGATTGCAGAGCAATTTAGTGGTTGAACATCTAATAACTGAAATTAAAAGCAGTGAAGTATTTAAATTTTTTCCCAATTGAAATATTATTTTTTTATCACTCAATTACGATAATTCAGAAAACAACTGGAAAAAAATAATAAGATTAAAAGAATTTTATTTTTAGTCTTCTGAGAAGACTTCTAATCCCGATTTGTCCGTCCGTCTGTGGATATGTATCATTAAAATCTCATTAAATTATCATTAAGCACAACAATCGCAACAATTGCGCCTTTTGCATTCGCAACAATCACATTTATAATAATAAGGAAATTAAAGCAATATCAATTATATTTTCTTAAACGTATCAGAAGACGTTGCGAAGCATTATGATTGGTTTACTAATCGCTATCCCTACCTTTTATCTCTAATGGTTACACAAATTTACTTTCCTTAAAAAAATATCTTTGTAAATACTCTCTTCATATATTTAAAAGAGAAAGATTTCATTGACAAAATATCGTATCTAGTTTCAGAAAAAGTTTCCACTGCTGGGAAATTCGAACTTTCCTAGACTACGGTAATCCTTTGAAGAATGTAAATTAACTAAACTCTTTCAATGAAAATGCAGGGATTTCTCGTTCAAAAATCAGTTATTTATATAATATAAAAAAAAAACCACGAATTTCATCGTTTTGTTTGTTTTTTTTTTTCAATTTCTTTGCTAGCATTTTATTTCTTTAATTTTCATTGGTCTTTATTAAAAACGAAGTAAATATTGTTAAAAACTAATTTTATTTCATAATATTTGATGAAAATAACAGTGACATTTATAATTTCTGTCTCAGTATTATCATTAAAAAGTTCCTTTTTTCGACTTATTTATTTATTTTAGTGTCAGACAGCTCATAAATTTAATATTTCAAATATTATTTCGCTAATTTTCAAAACATTTTTTTTTTCAAAAAATGATGAATTTTATTCATTATTTGAATAAAAGAGAATTTCCAAGTTGCAATCCATGTGACGTCATACTCAGATAGAAAATATCGCTTGTCTACTACGCAGGGATTTGGACCCTCCCCCCTTCCCGGGTTCCAGGCACTTCTTGTTCATTGTTGGAACCAATTGTTCAGTTCAGTGGATTGTTATTTGTTCAGGATGTAATTGTGAGACCTCAGATATTAATTGATCATCATGTTTAGGTTGAGAGGCGGGCAGGGCCTGTTCTTAGGAACTCACGTGGAACGGAAGGGACCGTTAAGATAGTGTCATATTCCGAGAATCAAAAGGGTCTGGTACAGACTCACAATTTCAAACGCTATCACGAATCAGGGAAACAAAGAATTAGAATTAGAAAATGAATGAATGAATGAATGAATTAGAAAAACAAAGTAAATTAGAAAAATAAAAGTTTTGCATAATACAAATATTGACATCAATAAGGGGATTATTTATCATCTTTTAAGATTTATTATATGCAGAAAATAAAAGAAAGCACACAATAAAATTGATAAAAAATACATTAAAATAAAGCCTGTACAGTTTCAGCCCGTTTTTACAATCATGTAGCCATCTTCACGAGTAAATGACCAAAATAAATAAATAAACTTCCAACTAATATTTACACCCATGGGAGATCGAAAAAGAGGTAAGTCTAAAATAGTCGTATGACAACGAAATCTGGTGTGAAAAAAAGGCAACTGGTTTATCATCCTAGGCGGTAAATAGTCAACATTGATTTGACGAAAAAAGCCTTGTACTTCATGGGACGAAAACGTCGGGAAGGTGATGGTGAAAGAAAGTCAATTTAGGATGGAAAAGTGGTCGATGGTTTTCTTTGATTGTATTTTCTTATTATAAACGTGTAATTTTCCGTTAGTTCCGTTAAATTCTGGAAATACTCAATAATACATTGGTTAGATAATTTTTTTTCTTCGAACAAGTAAGATTTGGAAGTAGGAAATGAACTATATTCGGCCAAACCAAAGAACGACCGTGGGCACCAGATGGCGCAATAGTAGAATTTGAATCGATTGTATAGGTCAGTGTTTATGGCGGGAAAGTGAACATTTAGGGAGTTTGAAGTTTACGGAAAAAAGACGATATTTATTTTCTTGAACTATTCTGATTTCTCATCCAATATAATTTCAAAAATTTATTTTTATTCATTCGTTCGTTTCAATCGTTCAAAATCAGTCTCCTACCTTTTCCATTTGGTTTTTTGACGACATTGCATCCCTGAGATTGCCAACACGAAGAAACACTATGGGATTCGTTGACTCACGTCTCGTCTAAAAAAACGGCACTGCGATCGAAAACAATTTCTCTGATGTGCCATAAGTAAGCATGTCGTAAGGCCTTTTCGAAATAAGAAGTAACGTTACCAATAACTTCCTTTTTGTGTGGCTTCCAACGGTTTTCTGTGTCCGAGAGTCGCCATTTTTAATCTTCTCTCTCGACACAAATTCAGTCCTGGAATGATTAAGAGATCATGGGTGTAGTTCAAGGTCAGAGTCGTCCTTTCGTTTCGCCGAGAATAATGCATCTTTGAAATTCTTGCATTTATTTTATTGCGTAAATTCAAATACAAAGTTACATTAAATAAACCACGGATTATAAAAAAAAAAAAAAAAAAAAAAAAGCTATATTGATAGTATGAGACAGATCAAATTTCAAAAGTATAATTATTCAGTAAACCAGTTGATAATAAAAATCTTTAACGCATCTTATTTCTTCCAACAACATTGCCTTGCTATCTAACTAATATCAAGCTCTCAAGTAAAAGATCGAGCTCAGACGCGTACTTACTGAACTCTAGACATTCTCTAGACGCTTGGTTTTACGACAGACAGATAAACTTTCTAAAATATTGTTTGTTTTGGCTATACTTTTAGAATTTGACACCAGTTTTCAGTGAACAGGGCTTTTTCATAGAATTCCTTTAATAAACAGCAAAATACTATTCAAGAAACACAGCTCGCAACTAACCAACAATGGAAATTCTTAATAATTGTGAAAAAGGGGCTCAGTAGAACCATAACAGGCTTTGCTTTCTTTGATGACTTTGGATAGCTATTTATGAAAATGGGTGTTTGATATTTACGTATCTTGTAGCAACGTTTGAACATGGTTGCTGGAATTGGTTTACGTTAGTTCACCTGAAAACTCCAGACAGTCTGGATTCAAAAGCCCTCCATAAAGAATTGATGCAAACTCAGTGGGGAGTTTGTGTTTGTTTTTCAGCTTAAAGTGAACTACTTTGTATTTTCCACATCTTTTCTTTATTTACCTTGAAATGTAGATTCACGAATGTTCATGAATAGTAAGAATTTGGATCTTCGACATGAATTAACCAATAAAAAACTAATTTTACAAGAGATAAAAAAACAAAAACAGAATATCGCTTCTTTCCACCATAATTTTCAAATAAGTCGTGTATTTATTTTGTTTTCTTTTGTGAAACTGCTCAATGTAATTTTCTTGCAATTGTGTTATTGTTTCAATAACTGATTTACTTTTTTTCAAAAAAAAAAATATTTTAATTAGTTACTGTGGATGAAAATTACCACAACTGCAAACAAAAAAAGGTAGGGAGCATTTTATTTCCCCTGAAAAGTTCTTCGAACTGCATTACTAACGTTTCGACAGTTTGATGTATCTGGGTTTTTGTTGGAGAGGACTCCCAACAGCATATTAAGCCATGGCTACTGTTGTTAAGTCATTGCTGGGAAACTTATCTTTATAAATCTAAAAAAAATTGAAAGATTTGAAGATTAAATCTTTTATTTGCAGAAGAAAAATAGTAATGCAACTTTCTATTTTACTTGCAGCATTACTAGATGCAAGAGAGGATGATGATCAGCATTACTAGATCAGTGCAAGAAAGGATAACAATTTCTTACTCCCCAAATCGGGGAGTTTTGATTGGTTCTGCATTAAAACATTCCTTCTGTTGCTACAGAGATCTCCTTTTGCTGTAGGAGTAGGCTTTTCACCAATGAACACCTCAGCTACTGTTGCTGTACAGAATATAGGTAGTTTCACTGTTACTATGGAGCTCTGCTGACACATCAGCTCAACCCATAACTATTCGATAGAGTTGACATCGGAAAAAAAAAATCTGTTTTTAGGAGTGAAGCTGAATTTATTAAACCGATTAAAACTGTTAAGGTATTTGAAACTTTTAACAGCCTCTAGATATTGTGTCAATTTTCAAATATCCGCATGGTTTGAGCCAAAAATAGTTATGCCAAAAACACTGGTAACAAGCACCATTTGTCTTTGGCATTAGTATTATTTTGATCAAATTTTAAGCGCTTCCATATAATTCGTGTTTATTTGCTGGCGCTTTTCAGAAATCGTGCATTGGTAGTTTTCGGCCCTTATAATCCAATTTTCGTAAACTTTCAAAGAAATAATCCAGTTTCTATCGAACTTGGTAATATTTACCTACCATTAAAATTTCAGCCTCTAGATAAATTAATGTCGCAATTATTTAACGACACCGTGTGTTTTTGCTCATTGTCTATTGTTCGCCTTTGCATCAACATGTATCGAGATCTTGCTCCTATTTCAAAATTGTTATATTACATCTAGAAATACTTCTCAAATTTCAGCTGCCTAGGATGCATAGTTTGTAAGTTTTCTTAATTTCAGACTTTTAAAATACCGTTATAAAGTATTTTTGATCTTTATTTTTTTTTTCAGCAAATTAAAGGGTTACATGGAAAACTATAATACCTAGTGGTAGCTTTGTAATCTGCGGGAGTAAAGTGGTTAAACTGTTATGGGACTGCAGGATTAACCGCCAGCAGTTTCATTAACTTAAAGGTAAATTAAGTTTGTAATTAACAGTTACATTGGCTTAGAATGGTATGATTTTTGTATAGAAGCCCACTTCCTCTTTATCTCAGAAGGAAGAAAGGGAGAAAAACGCGTGTTTCGTGTGATACAATGAAAGTGAGTGACTTGGTAGTATGTTAAGATATAAGTGATCCGTCCAGTTGCCTTTTAAAATAGATGCCATACCATTCGCCCAAATGCCAACAGTCTGCGCTGGTTGTTCACCCGTGCTGTTAAGAGCCCTTTACACCAGTGGAATTTAAAACATCTGGTGGCGAAGAGATGCACGAGCATCGAGTAGGCGTCATTCATAGAGATGGTTAATCTGCTTTCTTTTGGAGAAGTACAGCTAAGACAACGAATCTTTTAAAATGCTTTGTTTATTATAAAGTTCGTCACGTGGTTTAAAGGATAATGGAAGGAAAGACAAAGAGCAACAAATACACATAAATAAGAGCGTGTGGATCAACTTCAAAGGAAGCATGTATTTTATTTTTTATTAGCTTGTTTTATTTAGCTCTTCATTTTACTGAATATAATTTCTCAACTCTTGATTAGTATATTCATATTAACTTAACGTAGTCTATAGATTCTATGAAGCAAGATACTAAGAATTCTCAGCTATTTCCTGATATTAGTTATATCGAATTTAAAAGTAATCTAATGGATAAGTTATGGAGCACTTTTAAATAAATAAATAAATCCAAATAAATCCGTGCGCTTAGAATTTCAAAAATTCAAAAATAACGTTTAGATCAAAATATTTTGAAATTAAACAAACAAACCACGGAACCAATAATAATACTAAAAAAAGACTCCAGTCTTTGAGAAACAGTGACGTAGCAGATTTCTCTAATCCTTTTTATCAACAATACAAGTGTATGAGCGTTTACATAATCAAAACCAACTTACATTAATCAGAATAACTGCAACAGTATTTATATCAACTTTGGAATGGAAATAAAGATTAACAAAAAATGTCCTGGGATCAAGAATACATTTCGAAAATTGGAAAATTCAGCTAGAGAGCGCTAAAGAGTTTTTTGTCTATTTATTTTTTTAATTTAAGAAAATACTCAAAATTGTATAAGACTCTCTTACGACTCTTTTCAGACTTAGTGTTATAATGTTATCATAAATTTCGACGTCAAATTGCTAAAGATATTTCTTGTAAATAGCACTTAGTCAAATAACTCAAACTTTATGGAAACAGCAGTTCAAAACAAATACATATATTTATTTATAGAAGAGTGAAATATCTATTATCGTAAGTGTATTTACAGGAAAGCCTTGGGTCCTTGAAAATTTATTTGGTGCTGACATTGGCATTCTCTGATTTAAAAATTTAGCAAAATAAAGTCATAAAATGGCTTTAGATAGGTGTGATTTCACGTTGAAAGTTTCTTGATAAAAAGCTAATGCTTCGTAATGTTCAACCTTTTTTTTACTGGTTATCTCTCATCTGAAATAACAATAAGCGCAACAATGTTCTGTTCTAGAATTAATATCTGAGAATTTTCTAGGAGTTCTGGCATTTTTTGTAAGAGGTTTTAAAAATGAATGAAAGGAATTTTAGTGCCAAGTTTCAAGCTGATGCCAAAATGAATTGAATGACAGGTGATTTGCTACTTTTTCTTTGAATAAAAGTTATTAAATAAAGAGATTTTTGATTATCATTTTCTATCGGTGGTTAGCCTTACGCTTCGACCGCCTTTCTCCTCCTCGTGAAAAATCCATTCTTTTAAGAGAATTTAGGGAGGAAAATGTACTGTACAGCGGGAATAGAGCTGCTGGCGTCTGACTACATACCGTATATATTTTAGAAAGCTTGTCTGTCCATTTGCCTGCAGTGCATTTCCAAATTAAAAAATTTACATGAAATTGTTATTCGTTTTTAAGAAGGTACACACAATTTAGTGGGTAGACAGATGAAGATATCACTTTTTACCAAAGGGTTTGTTGGCAGATTTGTGTCGTAAGGGAAACTTGATACTACTCTTACTAGACTCTTTGTCAGTTGGTTTTTCAGATCGACGTTCAACGTTGCTTAAACACATCCTTACTCCACGACATGATAGCATGTTCAATCCCCCATTCGAGACCCGAGTCCGACATCAAATAAGAAAAACTGCAAAACGTTTTCTTCTGTTCAACAAGTCGCGAGCTTCCATGGATGGTAATTCAAAATAGATAGTTAAACTGCACTTGCGATACGATCGAAGTTTCGTGATAGTATGAAAGTATGGAGTAAAGAAAATGAAATTTGAAACCTTAAAAAAAAAAAAAAAAAAGACACATTTTTGTTTTGTTTTCTTTAAAGGCTTTTTTTTTTTTTTAATTTTTTCGCCCCCGCATGCTTAATGGTATTTTCTAAATACGTCTATTCTCCTCTTAATATATAATTAGATGTATATTCTAATTGAGTAATGCATAGTTTGTTCGCACCTGAACCATCTTATGGATCGGCCTTGCGACAGATTTACGAGCGGTGCTTCTGATGCGTCTGGTGTTCGTCTGGAGCGAGCTCTGCAGTGGAGACAGCAGGGGCAATAAACCTTAAGCCGAAAGCAGTTTTATTCCGTCTGAGATAATTCAATAGTTCAACGACAGGAAACCGCTAATACATTAAGATACAAATATTAAATTAAATTAGGAATATATTTAGTTTTGACTGGCAGCCAACACTCGGCCTTCGAATGCGTAACGTGCCTGTGTGCCATTCTATTTAAATAAAATTCGTATTGGTTTTGTAATAACTCAAACTTCTGTTACTTAACAATTAGCAAGGTATTATGAATATATTTATTATTTGTTGATATTGTGCCTCTGTTAACTAAAAGTCAAAGCCTATATTTACGAGTTTTGGCGTTGTAATGACTCAATAAAATTTGATAAATAATTTTGAATTAGAAAGAGGTAGTAATGTAAAATTGATATTCAAACGCTAATAAATACATATTACCTATAATGCTACTGTAATTTATTCCCATTCCTTAACCCTTTTAATCTGAGAATGTATTTCGATATCAAATTATTGTTTATAATATACCTGTATAATTAGGACTAGCGGTTTTACCAATTTCCATCCTTTTGCAATTTGAAATTTCGCTTGAAATTGCAATTTTGCGTATTAAGACATGAAATACCTAAATGAATTTGAGAATGCAATTACTAAAATGACAGGTAGTGCAATTTAATGTAATGAAATAATTAAAATGAATACATCAAAGAGAAAGGCGCCGTTATACACAAGCTGTACAACCAGTACAAAAAATAGATTCCTTTTAGCACATACAGTGCTGGTGGATATATTCTAAAGAATATAGTGTACAAAAAGAAATAGTATCAAAATGTAAAGTGCATATGCAAAAATGTAAAATTGTCAAATCACAATTCAGGAAAACAAATTGCTTAAAAAAAAAATAATGTCGCTGCTTCATAATAAACGCCTTCTTTTGCTGGTTGGTGCAAATTCACTTTAATACTTTGTTCACTTGAGGTACTTTGTGTATGTAAAGGTGAAATTATCTCGTTTTTAGATTTACAGAGGATTCTTCCTTTTTGAATCTTTATTAAGCGTAAAAAAAATTATTGTATAAAATGAAATGTTTTTTTTTCCAGGACCATGTTATATCAAAAATCGCATTAAAAGATAATTGGGTGTAACTTGAGATGTTTTATTTGATGAAAATTAAGTAAATTCAAAAATCCCTAAGGTTAAATTAATATTGTTAATCAAATCTATGCACGCGCATTGGAGCAGTAAATGAATTGCTAGGCATTGTTAGACATTATAGAAATACATTGTTTCGCATCCATTGCTTAACTATGGGAATTTTCAGATGGTCTTTTTGTCCATCGATCTGCATGCTAAGATTAAAGAAGATTCATTCACCAGAAGTCAGTAGAAAACACACACACACACGCACATATTGATTTTAGGAGTCTCCTGATTTTAGAGCGTATTTTATGAAAAAAATTAGATTTTTGAAAATAGCAATTGGAGCTACTCTGTAATGTCATAACTTAGAAATTTCTGTAGCATATTATTGTGGATAAGCTTTACCATTTACTTAAAATTTTAATCGCAGATATTTTTCAGCGAAAAAGAATGTGTTTCTCAGTTTTTAGAAAATGAAACTACTAAAAGAGAAGTATTTTAGTTGTTCTTTCTATTAACTAATTTAGACACGTCTTTCTAAATTCTGACTTTCAAAAGTAAGTGATTAGTAAATTGAAGAAGAAAAAAATAAGACTTGATTAAACTCCCACAGATGAGTCATTTTCAGTAAATTCCCATTAGAAATCAGGAATTTCATAAACTAAACCTTTATAGTTGATTAAGAAACACACTTTAATCTGGACACAACGACTACTTAACAAATAGGAGGGGAAACATTCGATGATAACCAAAAAAAAAACCAGTTTTTTATAACGGTTTTTCTAAAAATAAATGAATGAAGTCCTGTGGCATTAGTAACATTGTATTATTCTTTCTTCAGCTTCTTTCGGTAGACTTCCGGTCCGTGAATAAGATTATCTTGACAAAAAAAATAAAGGGCTTGTTGAACACTTATCTTCCCTTATTCAGTGAAAAAAAATAATAAAAAAAAAAAACCCCAACCACTTTCCTTTCTTTAAAGATAAGTGTAATATTTGTTGTTATTTTCTCATGACTATTTTAAATACTTTATTTTTTTTTCCCCCGATTTTTTTTTTTTTTTTAATAATAATATGCTGCGATTTATTGTTGTCCAAAAAAAAGAATTTTAGAAAAGAGACTCAAGAAGAACTTAAAAATTAAAAGTTCTATTTCAATTTTTATTTATTTATTTATTTATTTATTTATTTATTTTATAGTTTAAATAACGAAATAGTTTTTAATGTTTTGGAAATGAAGAAATTTGAGTAAAGAATGTCAGTGAAGGTTTTTGAAAACAAAATTGTCTTTGGTTTAAACCAAAAAAATCCCTGAATTATAAAACTTAATTAGGTAACTAACGATGTAATTGGCTGCCATCTTTCAATATCAGTATGTTAAGAAATAATAATGAGCAAGTTTCATGGTTTCTCTGTAAAACGCATTTATTTGTTGTGTAACGGCGCTTTTAGCCCTTATGGTTGACATTTCGATTAGAATTAATTAGGAAAACCACATTTGGTAATATTTGTCTACTATTAGAAATCCAGTCTTTGGAATTAAATACTTTTTGAATTAACGCAGTTATTTTTCTCGAACACAACCAGCTATCTTTTCCACCTGGTCCTCACGTATTGATCCCGTTAGTACCACAATAAGTACGAATCTTATTGACCTTTAAAATTGGAAGTTTTTAGGACGTACAGTTGGAGTTATCTCAGTCTTAATGACGGACAGACTTGTATATTTCGATTTAAAACTTTCAAAACTTTTTTTTTCCTCTGCCATGATGTTAAAGGTAGTTGTTTAATATCATGTCGTAGCTAGCATAAGTAGCTGTAACAGTTAGAAAACCTAATACAAACAATTAGGACTGCCTAATAAAAAGAATTTGCATAAAAATAAAATATTAAAATTTTTTCCGTCAGTCTAATCTTTGATGGCAATTCTTTTTAGCATTTCCGAGAGTCTAACCAAATTAAAGTCCTCCCAGCGAAAGAACGACCGTGGACACCAGATGGCGCAATAGTAGAATTTGAATCGATTGTATATGTCAGTGTTTATGGCGGGAAAGTGTTTGGCTTCTGATAGGTTTGCCTCGCTTGAGAGTCGCCATTGTGAATAGTTTCTCTATACAAACTTCAGTCCTGGAATGATTAAGAGATCATGGGTGTAGTTCAAGGTCAGAGTCATTCTTTCGCTGGGCGGGGAATAGTTACAGATGTGTGTGTATGTTCCTAAAAACTTCTGGAGGGATCTTCTTGGAAATTGGTATGCCTAGTCATGGTCTAGGGATGAGCTATCTGTACCTAATGGGTCGTTGCACGTGAAAGAGACAAATATTCCGCTACAAATGATCCGCAATGTCAAAAGCAGTGGGTTTCTATTCTGGTAACACAATGGAGATTAAGCCTTCAGCTAAACAAATAGGGCTCGTTTGATACCATTAAAATTAATCCAATTTAGACAATTGAAGCAAATAATTCAGATTTAATATATTTTTTTCAAAAAAAGGAAAATTTGTACCATTTATATTCAATAGATAGTTACAATTGGAATAAAGATAAAGGTTTCTTGTTTTTTGTAGTTTTTACGATTTTAAAAAAGAGAGAAGTTTTTAAGTTGAGTAACTTTAATTTCTTCGAAACTTCTATTTAGTTTTAACTCGATTTTGGTGCTTTGTCTGTAATTCCGTATGTCGTTCTAAAATATTTATTTGCTTTCGAACTAAAGTTTTCGCTTAACTACTAGAGGATCTTTTATTCGCCAGCCCTCCCACCGCCCTCCGTTACCTCGCTGTTATTCCAGATATTATTAGAATATTTTAAAATTATTCTTAAGTATTTTATGAAAATTTAATTCATAATTCAAATAAAGGTGAATTGAATTTTTTTTTTAAAATACCTTTTCTATTATAATTCGTTCTTTTCTTTAATCTTAAATTGCTACTTAAAATAAAAAAAAGGAAGAAAACAATTGATTTTTATATTTCTTTGGAATTATTAATTTTACTGGAAAACTATTATTTTGAACAATAATGAGACGCAAGTGTAGTTTTATTACATTTTTATTAGATTCTTATTATAGAGCTAAGAAGCACTCGGGTTGAATCTTAATTGAATGCTTTGAAATCAAGAACGCGTGCAAGCTTTTTAGTAACATACAAATGGGAATGAAATGCTATATTATTGTATACTAATAGCACTCAGCATTTGAAAGATTTCGAGCTCGGATGATGTCATTCATAAAAATATAAATGAATTCTTTGTTTGTGGTCAAGATGAAGGCGGTGGTGATTGGACATTCCGAACTCTGTTCAATCACACCGGTCGTTAACTGTCATTTTATTTATTATTATTATTTTTTCCAGTTAATTTGGTGAATAAGAAATAATAAGTCGTGATTTTCCGTTGCCTCCCGCAGGCTAAGAAGGAAGAATTCGAAAAAAATAAAACGAGACCTTTGCAGGTGATCCTTAATTTTGTACTGTTAAGAAACAGTTCCTTGCGCATGTTCCCGAATGTCTTTGATCTTCACGTTTTGTTTCGTCATGTATTAGTAAAATAAAAGTCTTGAACTTCACGGGGAAAGATTGGATGGTGTTAGCCATCATTTGACCAAGCTCCAAAATTTGATTTTGAGATATTCGCATAAACGCTATAAAGCTTATGTATTGCTCCACATTTTTTATGGAATGAAGAGTGTTATATATCAAAATGAAGATACTTTCAAAGGATAATCCTGATCATTATCAAAAAATTACTAATATTCTTCTAATGTCGTTAGTCACATGATGCAAATCTTATTCGTTTCGATTAGTCGATTGGCATTTATTCAAAATTGATTTTCGTGGAATTATGTTGAGATAGCAAGTAGGAACAATTTTTTTTTTTTATAAAGACCTTACACCTTTCGCAGTAAACCTAAAAATAATCTATTTTGGCGCTTGGTCAAATGATGCAGAACACCATCCAGTTCTGCATCTTATGTAAGTTTTGCCGTAAGCTAGTATGTAAGAAATTTAACAAATGTAAGTACAGTACAAGTTTCTTGAGTTCTTTGCAGATTTGGAAGAAACTGTCTTTTCCATTGAAAACGATTCCATTTCTCACCCTTTCTTTATCCATTAACAAAAGATAATCTATTAACAGCAGCTTCAGCCGAATGAATGAAGAAACACAATCGAACGATTACCAATAGCAGAAATAGCCATAAACTAGGATTCTTCTGTTAAAAGTGTGATAAGTTGCAGAAATTGTCTGGAAATAATGAACTTGCTAATAAAATTAATAGAGTGATACATGAATCGGAAGCTTTCCAATAACTGCTTGAAAGATAAGCTGCAACAAACTTCCAATATTATTGTCAATTAAAGAAAGAAACTATAAACAAAGGTAAGAAGTTTGTTAGAACGCCGCCAAAAAAGGAACGAAGGCCTCAGCAAATGAAAGGACAAAGAAGTTGAGGAATTGGTTGAACAGTTTTCTCTATCTTAGCGCCAAACAAAACAACAAAATTAATCCAAAAGAGTTTCTTGTGTTAACTTAAGTTTTTCGAAAGAGGAAAGAAGGTCCATCCATTCAAATACGATATCTCGTTATGTTTCCTAGCGAATGTAATAGCTGATGAAACAATAAAAGAAGCCGATGTCACAATAATTTGTTACGAAAATATATGTCGAGGATCGAGTTTTTTGAAAGACAAAAGTAGAACAGAGACACTTGATAATAAATAAGAGATCTTACAGTCGTAGAAATCAGTTTTCAACATTCATTATATTTTCATTGCAAAATATGGCTATTAGCAAAATCAAGAAACATTTTGAGGTAAAGATAACGGAGAATTTCACGTAATCATGACTAAATTCTCTTACAAACGCTGAGTTCGTTGATGTTGTTGCGGAACATCTGAGTGTTTCATTAAAAATATATCAAAAAAAGCATGGAAAGAACAAAGATATGGAGAGGAATAATGTAACTAAGCAGAGACTTACCTTTGAGCATTTCATCGGACTACGTACTCGTGACTGGTCTGTCAACAATTCTACTTCCCCTATCCCTTCCGTGCCTTCTTGATAGCAGAAGGAATATATGTAGAGTAAATCCTGGGTTCTCAGAGAATCTACATAGATGTCATTAATCAATACTATACTAAATATTCATCACAGAACTTTTATTTTAGAGATGTGTGAATTTTGGACTGGAACAGCGAAAGAATAAGCAAATAACGTCAAATGTAGTAAGATACTCAGCAATGTACATAAGAATTACAAGGAACAGGATGACTGGGGGAAAATACAACTGTAAGCAATTTAAGATTTTCATTGTTATCCACTGAAGAGACACATTCTGAAAGTATTCAATCAATGAAAGGCTGTGAGTTTAGCCCTGCTGAAAACCATTCATTTGGTTTCAATTTCCCGTTTCTTTCAAATTCAAACTATTGTTCCATCAAACTTCAAATACTTCAACATAAACAAGAACACTCAAACCATAACTTCAGCAATATTTCGATTCTTTTTTCAAAAATCTTTCTCAAGGTGTACAAAAAAATAGAAAGAAAAGAAAACTATCTTTCTCCTTCTAAACGTGAAAATAAATATCAAATACAATTTAAAATAACAAATCAACATACACGCTCTAAACGTGAAAAGATAACAATTAAAACAAACAAAACAAAATAAACTACAATTCAAACAAACGAACCCACACAAAGTTTAATTTCTCTTTTAATTTCTGTTATTACTCATAAATTTCTTAAACATTCCGAAAGAAATTTCACTTACTTTCAATGATTTTTCTTTATTAATGCATTTACACCAATTGATGAAGCAGGATTCGAAAAGTAATATTTCAGAATCCTCATGAGATTCATATAATACTTCGATCAGTGGATCTGGATTGTGGTTTAAACTAAGGCAGTGATCTGCACAGTCTGAAATTCCTTTCTTATTACTTCTATATGTTCTGGTATGTTCGTCAACCCGTTCCTTTAATGACCTCCCAGTGTTTCCAATATAGATTTCCCCACAATTTCTACATTTTAAAGCTTAAATAACCCCCGTTTTATGTAAAACATTAGAATCATTATTTTTAATCCTTTTCCTAAATAATCCTTTACAATAAATTATTTTTATTTTATTTTCATTACAATCCTCTCTTATATTACTATCTGTATTTATTCCAATAGCTAATTTTAAAAATTTATAATTAGGATTTACCTCATTAGTTTTATCTATAACAATTTTGTTTCTATTCCTAAAAACTTACGAACGACAGAATCAACAAACTTCACTGGATATTCATTCATTAATAACCTTTCCTTTAAATCTTTAACCTTATTCTTCCATAACTTACAATCTTCAGTGTAGTTCTGATTCTATTTAAATTATTATTAATTACAGCTTAATTATTATTAATTATTTTTTGTGGAAATTCTGTGGTTAGATGGGAAATTTAACATGTGTTTGCCCTGATATGATTTCTTCAAACTTGGCTTATGTTTATGGATACTCGACGACCACTAATTATTCCCGAATTAGTCCCTTTTTTTTTTATATTATTTATTAATTTTTTTTAATCTTATAAACATGCATATCATTTTTATGAAGATAGATATTCCGATAATCGGTATTATATTTTTTTTCTGAAAAACTTGTCTCCTTTGCCGTCATTTTGAACTTCGAAGAGTGATTAAGAAAAGCATGTCATTATGAAAGCTATTTCAGAATTATTTTTTTTTTCTATTTTTGTTTAATAAGACGATGAAGTTGAGCTGATTCAGATCAAAAGCACCGCTTGCTAACAGTGGAAATAATGCATATCAAACAAATGTTTTTGCTGAAACGCCATTACTTAGTTATCCGAAGCATTATTTGTATATTGTTATTAAACTACTAAAATATTGTCAATAAAAGACAAAACAAAGATTCTTTTTAGTTTTTCATTAGGTTTTTGTTAAAAAGCGCCTTCTTTTTATCTATTTTACTTTTCTTAAAATTAATGGCAAGTAACCAATAAAATTTAAGAATTCTAAGAAACCAAATTTTGATTTACAAATAATTAACATTTATATGATTTAATCCAAGTAATGAAATTCCTTTATAGTTAGTACCAAAGTTAATATTTACAACAAGAATTTATCTAAATTGCTGATAATCCTAAGAAATGAAACATAATAAAATATACAACAAAAATATTCAATCACTTCTTGTTTTAATTTTTTGAAGTAGATGATGATTCACACCTTCACACATAATCAATCTATCAAATTTCTAATGGCATCCATCAGTAACTTTAAGTTAAAATAATAAGTAATCAGTGGCAAATTATTAAATAATAAGTATATATTTATATAAATAATAAACACACTAAACAGGTTGCATTGTTATGCCTTGAATGTTTGATATTGGAAAAAACTCATTAAGCCTATTTAAATTTTCATTTTAACTTATGAATTCCTGACCAAAGAAAAATATGTTCACTATCGTTTTTAAGTAAATTATAAACAAGCCTTTTGGAAAGTAACAAATAGTTGTGTAGATCTGCATTTAACGTATGATAATAAAAGCTTTTATATATCATAAAAGCTTTTCGGGTTCCACATTGATGCCGACTTTTTCTCATATAGGCCCAAGTACCGAGACCTGGTTGTTTACTGATGACTGCTCCATATTAGCGTGAAACAGCTGTACTAGGATGTCATTTAGTATACAACGTGGTCTCACCCTTTATTTTATTTTATTATAGAACCAGTCTGATGAAGAATAGTCAATGTTCAAAACTGTTGCCAATATTTACTGTTAATATTACAAAAGTGTGTGCTGTTTGTTTTATAATATAAATAGTTGTATAGACCTCTGATCTTTTCAAAAATCAAGATAGTGATTAAGTAATAATCTCTAACTAAGAAATTTGAACTCGGATTCAAATATTAAGATTTTCATCTTCCTGTGTCAAACGATTTAAAATTTGCTAATAGTAAATTATGATTGATTGTTTCATTGATTTGAGTGAATGAATCAATAAAGTTTCGATTAAGTAATAAGTTCTTTTCATTTCAAGGAAATAATAATAATAAAAAAATAAGTAAACAAACCTTTAATACACAAATTTCAAATCTCATCTGCTGACGAAGATTAGTAAGGAAACGTACAACTAGCTGGCGACCCGTGAAACTTGTATGGTGTTATCGGCATTCTCTTGCGTATCATGAAACGTACAGGAAATTACTACTTTTTTCTGTTTCAAGCTATCTGTTGTAACCACATATATTTTAAAAAGGTTCATTGTGCCTTAGGAAACATTAATCAGCTAATTTTCACTGGGGTTTTACGTAGGGCTGTGTTTTATCAATATTTCATCAGTATAATATTTAAGTTAGAGGTGTTTATAGCAATGGGTAACAATGATATTTATTGCTATAGGATTGGATTCTTTATCGTTTTCTAGCGCTTTATTTAAATTGTTTTTGTTTTTTTTATTGCCTAACTGTCAACTGATGGTTTTGAATCTGCAATGCAGTGTTCTATTGGCGAAAACCCGACTGAGATCCACAACCTCCAGAATATCAGTTGGGTTAAAATCTGACTGATGAGGACAAAACAGCCGTCCCAGATTCCCTTTGACAACTCAAGCCATGGTTGCTGATTTTTTTTTTTTTTTTTTTCCACTTTATTCAAAAAATTTTAATACTCTGGGCTTATCTAAGTAACGTCTTTAAACCTAGTAGGATGAGTTTATTAACATATCTTTGTAAAATATAAATAAACAAAAAGCTCACAATATCACAATAAAGATTTTTAGGGAGGAATGTTACATCTTATTTCTGATCTAAACTTTCCAAATAGCAAAACAATTTTACTGTTGTTTGTTTTTTGTTTTTTTGTTGCTTTTTTTTAATGATCTTCTCCATTCAGTGGTTTCAATATTTTTTCATTTTCATTTCCCTAAAACTCTTTAAATGTTTTATTGAATTTTGAGTTTCTGTAAAGATGGTTTGAACATTTGTTTATTGTATATTTTTTGCAACTTGTTTATTTTCCTTAATGTAAACCTCCACCCAAAAAATAATTGGGCGTTTTATGAAATTTTTTAGAATTTTGCTTCGACGTTTATTTTTTTAATTTTTCATTTTTATTTATTTACTTTTTATTTAATAAAATGCTCTATTCTTGTAAGCAGATACTTTTATTTATGCCCGGACGAAGTAGTTTTTTTCTATATTTAGATACTCGCAATCATTTCTGATTTTTTTTTTTGGTTGCAATACGAGTAATAGGCCTATTTAAAATATTCATTTTCTGCCCACATTGATGCCAGTGCCTCTCATTACTGCTCCTAATTACATTCTGTTAAGAATTTTGTTTTTATTTATTTATTTATTTATTTATTTTGAGCTTTAAATCCATTTTACAAACATTTCATCTTTTTATTTCTTAGTCTAAATTACTTTATAGTAAAAGTAAAATTAATTTATCACTTTTTTCTTAGAAACGAATATACATGCGTTTGAGTGTATGAAATGCTTAAGAAAAAAGGAATAAGAAATTTTAAAAAATAAGAATAAAAATCAAACCAGCTCTAAATGGGAATTGAAACCCGTTCAACCTTAAGATTTAGGTTCGTTATTATAAAATTAAGTAAAATAAATTGAAACGGTGATCTAACATATTAAATTATTAACAACCAATCCCCAAAACGTAATTTATGTCTACTCAAAACGTAGTTTATGTCATCCCTTGCATCAACCAACCATGCAGGTATTTTAGGGAAACGCGCCAAAAACTGGCCAGTCGTATTTATCAACAATGTAAAATTCAAAAATTGTATGAAAATGAAATTAAAGTTAATTACTTTAATTTACATTCTTACTTGATTAGTTCATGAAACAATCAATAATATCAAGAATCATAATAAAAAAAAAAATCGACGTAATTTTATTTTCGCAATATCTGTCAAATATGAGTTTTTTTAATCACGTTTCAATTGATTGTTTGAATTTTACTGAAATTTAATTTTTAAAATAAAAAATATGTATTAAATATAATTTCCAAAATTATATTACAGTGAAATTAAAATAATTTTCATTTGCATAAGGAAATAAAGAGGCCATTAAATAACATAAATTATAATTTTAAAAAATTGTGATTTTTATTTCATATAGTTTTAATATTTAATTGATTTGTAGTTTGTGATAATTTAATATTTACTTGTTTCTAATGCAAATAAGATGTTGACAAAGAATTGCAGTAAAAGAAATAAAGGACGATTCGCCTTTTTTTATTTTTTAACTAAGATTTTTAAGAGTAAAGCATAAAGATTAATTGGTCTATCAAAGAAATATCTAATAATTATTATATTCTGTAGAGTTGAGAATAAATAAATGAATAATTTGCTTCCTGAAACGACATCTTTTTCATTAAGTTTTCATGGATGCAAAATTTTTCAGGGAAATAATAATGCGGATTAATATTTTAGAATATAAACAGTTTTTCGATAAAAGAAAAACCCGTTTTGTTCAGAATTGATTAGTATTTGGAAATCTTGTAATTGGCGTCATGTCAACCTGCTTCTTATTTTTCCAACTTTATTCGTCAAGTTAGTGAAAAGAATCGTAAATATTTAAAAGTAAATACGAGAAAATGTCGTTGACTGATTACAAATCACTTTTTTTTTTTTTTTTTTTTTTTTATTTATTCATTTATTAAATTTATACAATTCAGTCCCGTTAGCCACTGCTGCTTTTGCGCCATTAAAACACCAACAACAAACAAACAGTCCCGTTAGGAATTCAAATTCCTATCAACAGGTGCTGTTATTTTATTATAATACATAATAATTATATTGAAAATTACATTTAAATAAGTTTTACAAATTTTACCAGATCAACTTATCATCCTCTAACATACTGAAACAAATATATTAGCAAAAACAATAAACACAAACACAAAATTAACAAATTATTAATCAATATTATCCAATATCCAATTCTTTACCTTATTTTTTACAATTGAAATTCTTTTAGAATCTTTAAATATATTCCAATTTATATCATTAAAGGTTTTCTCAATTATATAATTTAAATTTCTTATACCATCTTATATTATAGATGTAAAGATAATCAAGTTTTATTCTATTTTTATTTCTCAAATTATAAGTTTCTTTTATACTTTCATCTTTTAATTTAATTACACTGAAAATTATTTATTATTATAGAAAATAATAATAATAATGAAATAAAGCGATCGCAGCTTCTGGGCCTATTACAAAGATTTTTTCTTTTTTTAGATATAGTAAAAAAATATTAGTTAACGAAATTACACCTGTTTTAATTAACAAGGATTTTTCTTGTACTTACTATTATGTTGATGCTATTAGAATCATTCAGTCCAGACGGGATTACAATAAGCTGAATTATTAACCACGGACCTTATAAAATTAGATATTGGTAAATAATGTATAAAAATTCTAAAATTACAATTGTCTATCGTATTATTCTGATATCAAAATATTTATGTATTTATTTTGTTTTTCAATTCCTATGAATTCTTTCTCTGGGCGTATTCATTTGTATCAGAAATGATATTAACCTTCCGTAAAATCATTTTAAAACGCACTTGTAGCCGAATTCTAGTTATGAAATTGCTTTCTTTGAGATAATAAGGGGAAAAAATGCGTATTCTAAATATCGCGAAATTAAACAACCATATTTATCTTATTAGACCAAATAGGTCTAAATAAAATAAAATCAATAGATCTTCAATTCCATTAGTTCAATATGCATTTGGTATTTAAAGTATTGAGATTTCGTGATATTTTTATAACAAGTATTCTCGCATCTATTCGTATCTACAAGAAATTTTTAGAATTGTCTTAAAATAAATGCTACGTTATTATAAACGTAGTAAATTCGGTGAAATATCGAAGAAAAGCAATGTTAAATATCTTATGATGTTCGATATTCCGTGAGCTACATGTTTAAGGCATTCGATTGATCTTCGATCTGTGTGGATTCTCTCTCTCTACCTAGACGTAAGGCTCCATCTGCCGCCGCCGCGAAGGTCTTGGTGCAAAAAGCCGGCTAGACAGACACCATCGAATAGTTGGAACGCACCAGATAAGCAGTTCCTGTTTTAACTCATTGTATTCTGGGCTGGAAGCCTCCAGACTTGTGATTTTTAACATTTACAAGGCTCTTGAGCGTGCACCACCGTTGGCAGTTTAAAGCATTAGCGTTGTACATACATTTTGCTCTTTTTTATTTTATTTAATATTATTATTATTTCTGTACAAGTATTTCCGTTGGATTCACAGATAGGTTTACGCACTGTTTCATTTTAATTTGTATGTCCAAAAATAAATTAAAATAAAATAAACAAATAAATAAGTAAATAACCATAAATCTTCGTATTGAAGTGAATTTAAATATTGTTTTTAATTTAATAATTTTTTTTTATGGTTTTTCAAAACATAATTACGTAAGACTATAAATACGTTGGTTATTAACTAATTAATCAATTTCTTCTAAATAACGGTAAATTAGTTTATTAATTAATTATTGTTTTAAATTTAAAGTTGTAAAAAAATAATAATGAAGATTATTGTTTTCTAAATTTAAATAAGGTTAAGATTAGACCACATAAACAAAAAGAAATAAAAAAATACGTGTGGGAGGAGAAATGTTTGGCGGTTATCATTAATTAAATTTAGTCTAGCTATTATTTTGTAGAGGTAAATTTAATTTTAAAACCTATTAGTTTCTTATCTGTGGAATATATTTTATCAGTTGATATCATCTCAAACTTCCACAACGGAAATCTATTACTCTTCCGTGTCATCTATAACGCCATTGTTGCCTTACCCTCGAGTTTCCTAATGTAGGTCTCGTTTGATTTCGTCTGTTTTGGTTATATTATTTATTTTTTAATACCAATGTTTATTAAACAAACTTATAAAAATATATTATAATTTCTTTCAAATAAGTAATGTAGAAAGATTCAGGCAATAAATATTCCCGAAATAACAGGATCTATCGAAATAACAGGCGTTAAATCAAGTAAAAAGAATTAAATCATCTGCTGCTGCACAACTATAAACATTGTCATATTGTTGTAAAATAAATAATATAAATAATCGTTTCTGACACTATATAGGAGGGATTGATTACAAACGGAATGAATGAAGCATCGATGCTTTACTTTTAAAATAGATAATGAATTTATAGTTGTCTTGTTTCTTTGCCGGAAGTGTAATAGATTTCCATTATGGGAAGTTCAGGTGAAATCAGTAAATATGCTTATTTACGAATACATTTGCAGTTTTTGAATGCCTTTAAAATCTTAGATTTAATAAAAACACTGAAACAAATTGAAAATATAAATCTAGGATTTTACAAGTATATGCTGTTTGGAACAGAAGCTGCTATTGCTGACATTTTTATTTTTCTCCTCATTACATTAATCAAAGAAAGGTATAGTGGGTGGTTCCACTTGTTAGTCGGATATATACGGAAAAAAAATAATCAGTAATTACTTACTTATAGTAACCAAAATCTGTCTTGAAATTTTCAGCTTCATGGGATTTTTGGTTTTTTTTTTGGAGCTACCTTGGCCACAGACTGTTAAATTAAACTACTTAGTTTTTTCATCTCCCATGCAGTTGTATAAGTTGAATCACAATTGATAAATGAAAAGCTAGTGGTTAATAGAGAATATTAATAGCAACGAAACGAAATTTCCTCTAGTATTTTTTTAATTTCTTTTTTTTTTTAAAGTAATATTTATAGGGTGTAGTCACATCCATTCAGTGAAATGCAGAATCCCCAGTAGGGATTTGGGAAGGACATTATTGTTGAAAAAAAAAAATAGAAATCAGTTCGTTAAGATATAAAGGTTGATTACAAATATGGGATATTAAAAAAATATCTTTGATGTCTGAGATGGAGGAGAAGAAATTCTAATCTAATAGAAAAGTGTATAACTCGCACTAATAATTTTTGATTCGCTTGATGATCTTCATGAAACTTGGTAGGCATATTTGAGGAGACAATCTTTAACTTTTATATTTGAGATTTTTTTCCCCAAATGGGTCCTTGTTAAGAAAGTAAATGACAAAAGTTCCCACGCAAAAGCATTGGAATCTAAACAATGGATTTCTATCCTATTTCCGTTAATATTTCATTGTTTTAAATAACGGACATTAAATCATTAATTCATTGCACGTGGTTTCTTGTGATGAAAATTAATCCGATTTAGACAACTTAAGTAAATAATGTACATTTAATTCATTTTTTTTTTTCTTCAGAAAATGGGAGATTTGAACTGTTTATATTTAGTGGATATTAGAATTGGAATACATATAAGTAGAAGTAGTTTGTCATTTTTAAAAAAAGTTGTGACGAAAAATTAAAAATTAAAAAGAAACAAATTTTAGGCCTTAAGTTGTTTTGGTCTTCTTTTATTAACACCTCAGATTACTTATATTTGGCTTAATTTCGCATATTTAATTGGCGAGATTCTCCTAATGTTGATCTATTCCTTTAAAATATTTTTCTTTCTGATAATTCTTTCCTTCGATCAGTGTTTGTAGCTGGCGGAAAGAAAAAGTTCTGGAGATCTGCAAATCTGTTTACGTTGAGTAGAGGTCGATGCTTTTTGTTTTGTTTTTTTAATTATTTTTTTTTTGGTTGGATGATTTGGCATCAGATTGTATTTCGGAGGCGATTCCAAAAAAAAAAGGTTGGAGACACAAGAGTCGTAGGTGACTTCCTTGATTTAGAATTCGTTCAATCATCCAATCGAACTCTCCTACAGAATCACTAGGAACAAATTTTTAGAATGAAAAGTTTTAAATAAATCATTGAAAATAAATATACTTAGGTAGTGAAATAAAGAATTTACAGACACTTAAAATATTTATGCATTGTTTTGTTTTGTTTTAATTTTTATTAGAAAAATTTAGGTGACATATTTTGAAAAAAATAATTTTCATTGATTTAAACTAATCTGAAATGTAAAAAAAAAAACCGAACTAAATAGAAAATTGCTCATATTAAAAATGAAGCAAAAACCTACTTTCCTTACAATGTTAGGGGAAAAGGTGGTAATATGGAACAGGGTTGTAATATGAAACAGCAATTTTTGTGCAAGTAGCTTCTGCTATCATCCGGAAACCGCTCTAATTTCTATCGCTGGTGTTCCTTTTAGCCACCTAGAGGTAGCTAACTTCAGTATCTCGTTGTGTATGGTTATGAGAAGAAGTAGTGTGTTTTCGTAAGCCTGAAAGTTTTTACAGGGTAAGATTCAACACAATTTCTGATACTGTTATTAATACGAATGAGGTTTGGCTTATATTGTATATCATTAATAATTAACTGAACTACAAAATGATGTATTTAGTACTTAAGAATTAATATTTTATTACTGAGAATGGATCAGTCAATTTCCATATGGCGACTGGTGGTAATATGAAACAGGTGTTCCATAATACAACCTCACGATGCCAAGAAGCAAATTAGGACCTTAAAAGAAGGGACTAAGGCAGAAATGGCGTCAAGAAGATATGGTAAATGCAAGAAAACACCAAATCAGCAGATTTTTGCTCATGAAAGACTTGCAATTTTTAATTGAGCGTTTTCTTTCAATTATAAAGTGTTCAGCATTAATTTTTACTTTTTCTCTGCAGTTTCTATATTTTCTATTGATGTGAATTAAAACAATGCATTAAAGTATCAATAAATGATTTTTTTACTATAATAGCAATAACAAAGAAGTATTGTTGCATTTTAATATCTGTTTCATATTACAACCCCAGTTCAACAATTCACTTTTTTGTAGAATGTTCTAAATAATTGTACCTATTCAAGAGTTTTAAATATTTATTTAAAAATGTGTGATATTTATCTCACACGATATGTATACTAATGCTACTGACGATTTTCATACATTAGAGCCACTTGAAATTCAGGATTTTGTCAAAAATAAAAAAGTGGTCCATATTACCACCATCTCCCCTATTATTTATATCTTTTATTTATTTATTTATTTACTTATTTATTTATTTAATTAATTAATTTTTTTGTCTTGAAAAACGGCGAAAAAGAAAGTACAAATTTTCAATTTTCTAGAAAAAAAATGAATTAAATTCACATTGTTTCAAATTAATTTGCCTTAAATTGAATGAATTTTAATCCTATCAAATCCGACGCAATGGATTACGGATTTAATAATTTATTGTTTAAGATAATGACGTAGAAATAAGATAGAAATCCATTGTTTAGATTCAGTGCTTTTCTTTGGGAATTTTTGTCTCGTTCTCGGGCTAATTTCTCCACAAGGACCCTCAACGTGGTAATTTCTCCATTTTAGAAAATCTTGGAAAAAGAGTTCCAATATTGAATTTAGATTATTCCCTTCCCTCGAATAAGCCTAGCAGAATTTCAAAAGATCCAGCCAATGGCGGTTCGAAAGTTATTAGGGACGTACACCACCACCCACCCACGCACACACATTGACGAACTGATTTGATGATCCTTACTTCCCTGTTGGAAAAATTAGGGTGAAAATCGAAATCATTGCTATTTTTAATCTTTTTTTATGACTTCTACAAGAGTTAGAATGCGTTTAGACACCAACAGTCATGGATCGGAAAAAAAATTACATTTCTGAAATCGAAAAAAAAAAAAAATATATAAATACAAGGAAAATACGAATTAGTAGATGTTAACAGAACTTTTTTATCTCCTTAAAACACTTCGATGAGAACTAGTTTTCTCAGACATTTCCCGATCATTTTTAATCATATCTGGTAGCTAAGATCCCACGCCGGAAATAAAATTTTGAAAAAGACAAGTCACTAGCAACTCGAGTGATAATTTTTTTCCAAAAATCCTCGTAATCTTATTTGCTGTTCACTCTTTGATTTTGAAACTATCTTTTCACACCCCTTCCGAAAAACATTACAGATTTCTTTAACGTAGTTAAACCAGTGGTTCGTAGTTGTACCAGTGGTTCTTACACTGCTGGATTTCACGTATCGTAAATGTTTATGGAAAATTAGGGACCGGCAAAGGTGGTTTAAGGAAATTTTTTTATTAAAGAATTTCGATGTAAAATTATAAAACAAAGCTAAAAACAATTGGCTTCTTACTTTTATTAAAAATTAAGTTATATTGCATTTTTCGCTTTTCACCGTTGCTCTAACCACGGACTGGCGTTGGAGAACCACTGCATCACACAGTTGTAGACATAGCTTTAAAAAATGACAATGAAATTTGTTTGTAATGAAATAAAGGTAATTTTCATTCCATGATTAATGTGTCTATCTGGATGATTCACTCTTATAACAAAACCTGGCATTTCTGGAAACCACAGTGAAGATATTGAGAGCCACTGGTGTAAATCATTAGTCTTAATTTGGTAACAAGCATTGCCACTTTTCGTTGGACAGTTCTGTGATTAAGAAAGCTCATTTCGTCAATTAGTTTCACTTTTAATACATAAAAATTCTTTCCTTTCTGCTGTCAAACAAGTAATTAGAAGCAATATCTTCATTTTCCCATTACAGAGGCGTATTTTCAGTTTTAAGAGCGTTCAGTTCAAGTTTTTTTCTTTTAAATTCACACTCTTTGATCATGGAAGGACCCAACCGTTACGCCATAACAATCCGGATTTTGTAAGACCATTTCCGCTTTGTGCAAAGGAAACCGAACCGCATTTGCCTGAAGGATGGCGGCGTAGCAGAACAGATTTGTCCACTCTTGTTTTAAAAAAAAACAAAAAAACAACCAAATAGATTCTTGCTTTTCAGGGAATTTTTTTATCCTCCTTTCGTCGTAAAGGGATTTGACGCCGGATGTATCAGGAACTATTTACATATGATTTTGCATTCCGTGAAAAACCTTTTTCATTTTTGTGAATGTTTTTCTAAATTCTGCCTACGAATGGGTCTCACAGTAATTTCCCTATTGTTCAAGAAAGAAGGAATTAAAGAGAAACTATTACAATAGTTCTTGGGAAACAATTAACAACTGAATTACCAAATCATAGTAAGATGAAGCTTATGTATTTATTTAATTGCTCATTTCATAATTAGAGAATTAAAAGAAATTTCAAGTTAATTTGAAAACGCAAGTACATTTTTTCATTTAGGGTTGTTAGGAAGGGATTTATTTATTTATTTATTTATTTATTTATTTATTTATTTATTTATT